>DXKC01010029.1:0-19548 GCA_031170775.1 Cymbopogon citratus
AACCTGGTGCCGAAGAGTGCAGATCGGATTTGAAACCGTGGGGAATCCTGCGCTGTCTTCCTCGATCCCTGGACTGAGCCAGCCGGACAAGATCTCCGAGCTTTGCCGGTGGTGTAACACGACGCGGCGGCAGAGGGCCCTTCCACTGCTTCATCCGCGGGCGCTCAGAGATAGGCGGCGGTTCCCTATCCTCCCGACGGCTTGACGCGGCTGTGCGCCTGGGTGGGGAACGAGCCTCCAGAGACGTGGAGGTGGCAGTCGGTAATGTTGCCGTCTCCCGCCGAGGAAGCCTGGAGGCAGTGCCTAGCGCAAGCTGATCAGCATCTCCGAGGTCCTCACAATCCGGATCGGAGTCAGGGTCTGGCTCCCAGAACTTGCCGGTGATCATCTCCCAGTGCGGTAGGAGGAGGAGGAGGCGGCGGCGAGGTGTAGTAGGGATGATCGGCGGCGGAGGCGGCGGCGGCGTCAAGGGCCGCCTCGAGGATAAGGAAGCCTTTCCGCGTTGATGTACGTAGAAGTGTCAATTAATTACCAGGAAATGATTATCATGATAATGATCTTAATAATAATGCCCCACAGTAACTGTTGAGTATAAAGTTAAATATAGTGATAGATTAAACCCCAGATACCATGATAGTCAAAGATCAACCATGTGTTTGTCCAACAGTTTGGTAAACAACGTTACCATCCTATAAAATTTGGCAAAATATAAAAATTCCCTCTCCAACAGTTTGCTAAACGGGTTTGCCATCTCAGAATGTTTGCTATCCAGCCTCTCCACGCGCGTATAGACTCCTGCGCGATGCCATGCCGGCCGTCCAGATGGCGAGCCCATGATCACCCCGGCCACGAGGACGCCGTAGTACACGACGGACGAGTGCCTTGCCGTGGTGCATCGATGATCCATCGGCGTCGGGGTCCATCGGCATCGATGATCGATCTCTGATAGCAGCAGTTGCAGTAGGCTAGTGGCAGGTGCCGTGCTTCTTCCACTCGTAGCTCCAGAACAGTGCCGTGCTTCTTCCCCTGCACTCGTGCTCACGCCCGCGCTGGTCGGGTGGAGCTCGCGGTGACCTTCTCTAATCCGTCTCATGAAGATGAGGAAAGATGAGGAAGAAGAAGGATAGTTACACGATTTTGTTTCTCTTTTTGGTCCTGATGTAAAATACATAAATACATAGCTTTACATATATGACCTTAATTGTATTGTCAAAAATATAGTGTTCCTGATGCAGAAGTTCGCTTAGCAATTTGGTAAGCGACTTTTAGCAAACTATTGGAGATGATATATTATTTCACTTGCCATATATTTTAGCAAGTTGCCAAATAATAAAATTTAGCGAGTGATTTTTAGCAAACTGTTGAAGATGTGTGTCTATATCTATACCTAATAATAAAACATAACAATTTCTATTCACCAATTTTTTCATCCAACTAAGACATCGACTTGGTTTTTGCATATTTGCGTATTTATGCCATAAAAAATCTATTTGAGACTACCTTTCTTACGTGTCCGTCGTCGTCCCCTCTCATGTCTGTGTCAAGTTTTCTTATCGGTGTCTAAGTTTGTTTCGGTTTCTTATTAGTACGAGCTAGCGAAGAGGGCTAACAAAAATGAGTGACAGGAATAAAACTCCATGGCCGACAAGGAGGGCAAAGAAAACACGTGTTGGAATAAAACTCCATGAGTCCAACCCAAAAGAAAAAAAAAGTAGAACTCGGTGTTGTCAGGCAGCAAGGCACTCAATTCTATCGAATGCTTAGCTCGATGGTGGTATGTGTTGTAATACACGTCGTTGGCGTCGGATCGGCTCTCGCTCACAAGTAACGCAAACACAAGAGTAGACACATGAGAACAATTGTGGGACTAATCTTTATTACTTTCTGAATATTGATCATTACAATGGAGATCTCCCACATATATATAGTCTGAATATGTCCTAGAGTTTGGAAAGCGCCCACACAACAAACGGACTAGGATTAGGATTCCTTCTTCTCCTCTTTCTATATTTCGAAGTCCGTATGTTTTACAACACTCCCCCATGGGCGATTACCATGATATTATGCCTCATTAAAAACTCCATCCGAAAAACTCAGTAGGAAAACACGGTTTATGGAAAAAAGAGTACATATATACCGTTCTTGTTAATTGCACATATATATTGTCTCATTAAAACCTTTATAAGAAACTTCAGAAAAAACTCACGATAGGGAAAAGAGTACAATAATAATCCTCAAGATTTATTAAAACATTCTTCTAGAATGGTCACCATGTCTTCTAGATGAAAAACAATCAGGATTATTTAATCAGGGAGTTCTCCCCTGATTCTTGTATTTCTCTTAGTCTTTTCATGTCAAGCCCACGTATATGCACTTTTCAAAAATTGGTGGAGCTAAAACCTTTGTGAATACATCTGCAAGATTATCACAAGATTTGACACAAGTTACCATAATTTCTCTATTCTTTTATAATTCATGCGTATAGAAAAATTTTGGCAAAATATGCTTCGTGATATTTGATTTAATATAACCGGATTGAACTTGTGCAATACAAGCTGAATTATCTTCATAGATAATAGTAGGGGTAGGCGCAACGTTGATTCCACATGCTTTCTGTATATGTTGATTAACACGCCTAAGCCAAATGCTCTCTTTGGCTGCTTCATATAATGCAATGATTTCAGAGTGGTTAGTTGATGTCGCTACCAAGGTCTGCTTAGATGAATTCCAAGAGATAGATGTTCCACCACTAAGAAATACACATATCCAGTCTATGATAATCCGTTATAGGGATCAGACAAATATCCTGCATCCATATACCCAATTATGCTAAGATCTTGTTTCTTCCGGAAATATAATCCAAGATCAATAGTACCTCGAAGGTACCTAAGAATTCTTTTTACACCACTCCAATGTCTTTTGGTTGGCGTTGAACTGAACCTTGCTAATAGGTTCACAACAAATGCGATATCTAGTCTTGTACTATTTGCAAGATATATTAACGCACCAATAGCACTTAAATAGGGATATCCAGATCTTAATATTTCTTCCCCTTCTTCTTTGGGTCTAAAAAGATCTTTTCTATATCAAGAGATCTCGCCATCATAGATGTACGTTCAGGATGCGCATTTTCATGATGGATTTTTTCTAATACCTTTTTGGTATATGCAGATTGATGCACTAAAATCCCTTCGTGGGTGTGCTCAAGCTGCAAGCCTAAGCAAAATTTAGTCTCGCCTAAATCCTTCATTTTAAATTCAGATTTTAGGTAAGTACTAGCTTCCTCGATGTCTTTTGTAGTTCCAATGACATTTAGGTCATCTATATAGACTGATACTATACAAAAACCTTTCTCAGATTTTTGTATAAATACACAGGGACAATCTTCATTCTTCAGGAATCCCTTCGCTTCAAGAAAATCGCTAAGACGATTATACCACATTCTTCCATATTGTTTTAAGCCATAAAGTGATCTTTGCAGTTTTACACTATATATGTTACGCTTCTCTGGTTTAGGGACAGTAACTCCTTCAGGGACTTTCATATAAATTTTAGCGTCTAATGACCCATATAAATATGCAGTCACGAATATGTCCTAGAGTTTAGAAAGCGCCGACACAACAACAGACTAGGATTAAAATTTCTTCTTCTCCTCTTTCTATGTTCCGAAGTCCATACGTTTTACAACGGTAGGAATAAGGCACACCAGCCACGGCATCCTTCGCGTCCGCGGGGAGACACATGACACACTTATCATAGAGAGTGCCCCCGTTTGAACTCCGTCTCCTGAGTAGCCTCTCCGTACGTGTATGCACACAGCAGGGGCCACCACCCCACCAGTGCCCTCCTCCGCCGCGTGAAGCGTCGATGCATGCCTGCAATGAACTTCTAAAGGAAAGAGGACGCACCATGAACATTAGAATAAAGATTTTTCATAGAGCGAAGAGAAACAATTGATAGACTTTTGACTTGATAGTCTTTTTTTTTTAATCTGACCAACATGAGCGTCGATGCATACCCGTTGTTTGATCAAGTTTACTCACGCATATGCAAAGCACATCGGCCAAAACAATTGATATATGTGTTAGCTACAGGATAGCATGATAACATGTTTTCACCCGAGCAAGAAAAGAGGGTGTTTACTATCTATATTTATATTATATACTCCCTCCGTTCTAAATCGTAAGTCATTTCAAGAATTTCGAAGACTCAAAGCTTCTAAAGTTTGACCAAATTTATACGATAAAATAATAATAATTAGGATATCAAATAAGTATCATTAGATTCTTTGTTAGCTATATTTTCATAGTATACCTATTTTGTGTTACAAAATCTTTATAATTCTTTTAATAATCTTGGTCAAACTTAAAATGCTTTGACTCTCTAAGATTCTTGTAATAACTTATAATTTAGAATGGAGGGAGCACTATATAAAAAATTATATTATATATCATGTTGCAATGCCCGGATATTTTTGCTAGTAAGTTTTAAAATACTTGTTAGAGAACTATCAGAGAGAAAATTTATGCTGTGGCAAGCTGCCGAGGGAAGTGCCTGTCTTCATCTCATCGCTTCCTGTTCTTCACCACCACCGCCTGTACGGCGCGCGCGGATGCCAGGGCAACGCGCCCGCCTGCAGCACCAGCAGAAGGGACACGTCGCTGGTGGCCAAACAGGCGGTGCCGCTGTGCACGCTGGACGACACGCAGAGTTGGCGAGTGTATCGGTGGAGGCGGAGGTCCCAGGGGCAGCAGGGCCGGATCGTTGAAATACGTCCCGCGCCCACGGTGAAGGCGGCGCGCGCGCACGGGGCCATGTACCGACCATTTGTGCCATATCAGGAGACCAATTGCCGAAGGCAAGTCGCCGAGTCATGCATGGTGTTCGTCCTGGACGCCGCCAGCGGCAAAACGGGCCCGCTACGCAACAAATCGTATTGCACGGCGGCCGTACGTACGAGCGGGCGGGACACCGGTGCGCGGCTACGCATGGAGGCGGAGGCTGAGCTCGCCACCTTGGAGAAGGACGACGACTTTCACAACCTCGGCCGTGCGCCACCGCCTCTCTCGCCTTGCAGCTGGCCTCCCCAGCAATCTTAGACCATGCGCAGTGGGGAACGGTATCCCAGCCGCTACATGCAAGTAGCGTAAAAAAGAGCTGCAGCGGTGCACTGTAAAGCTTTCTATAAAGCTCGGCGCGGGTGTTCCGACGGTATTTCTGGCGTTAATAGCGTGCCACCGGTAAACACCACACGGGACCCACAAGAAGAAAAAGAAACGGTCAGACACTGATGCGCATGCACTCGCATGAGCATCTAGGACGGCCCCCAATATTTTCAATGACTAAAAATGTTTTAACTCACAAACCACGAAACCAAATTAAATTCTGATTTCACCATTAAATTCGTTATAATAAATCCTTCAGAACAAGATCTTACATGGATATATTTAGATAAATTTTATTTAAAAACATGTGGACCCCACTTGATATAGAGTATAAGATATAAATGATGATGTGTGCGGAAGAAATATTTATAGAGTAAAGAATCTTAATGACTGGGATGGATATGGGATGAATTTAGGGTACCAAGAGTGCGGATAGTCTTAGATCGCCTCTTGAACCTGTCGGCATGTCGGTCGGTTGTGGCCCTCTATTCCCGTGAGCACACGCGCTCGTAGTCATGCGGCGCGGCTGAAATCGTAGAATTCAGTGGCCACTAGCCAGTACTCCCTCCGTCCCTAAATGTTTGTCGTCCTGCGTTTCCCGAGAAATATTGCCGGCAATTATATATTAAAAAATATTAATATTTATAATATATAATTAGTATCATCAGAAAGATTTTTACGTCTAGTTTTTTAACAAATTTATTTGGAGATAAAAATGTTATACGTATTTTATATAAATCGAGTCAAACTTGCGGCACGAAAACCAACGGCGACGGTCAATTAGGGACGGAGGGAGTACGTCCCACGCATGTTCTGGTCGTGGTTTCATGTGCAGGAGCGTGGAAATAAAAAGATGTGATTATTAATTGATTTCTGCTACACTGCCATCGTATGCCGTATGTGTACCTCTTCTATGAACGTTTTCAGCATGTGCACGTTCAGTCATTGATGCGTCTGCTATTGATGGCCTAATTAAATGCATTCAGTCATCGCAGATATTATGCTGCATTTCCAGACAAACCATGAATCAGCAAGCTGAAAGAAGCTGTATCGTAACGCTTGTTCTGCAACGACTTCAACATATATATTTCCTCTCAATTCTCAAGTGCCAAGCAGCAGTATCAACTTTTAACTGCAGTAATGCATACATAAATCAGTAATGAAAAAGGGACAAATTCTCATCACATTCTATGAATTAACCTCCTTTTGTTTGCAATGTTGAACATCTGACCGCCGCAGAACGACCTGTGAGCTAAAGAAAGGAACAAATTCGCATCACAAATTCTGCACCGTTGCTTCCTCAGTCAAGGCAATGGCAGCTCCAAGGTTCCTTCTGTCCATGTTCGGCACAGAAGAGCACTCCACCTGCAGGCACGGTCCATCTGCAGTGTTGCACGCCCCTTAACAAAGAACTAGCAACTAGCACTATAATTTCATTCATCCCTTGGAATTTCCTCCAACAACACTTCCTCTGTTTCATTCTCTGTAACAGCACATCCTGTCAAGTGACGAGAATGAGATACTCCAAGGGCACTTACACCCTCATACTTTATGTCAGCCCAGTTAGCCGAGGTAAAGGGTTATTTATCTGGTGAGTCTGTATTATAACTGAAGGTATGATTATTAGGTATGTTTGGTTCACGATGTCGTGTGTCAACACAATAATAACACATAAAACGATTCATTGTACTTATCGATGTGCTGATATGTGGGACCAGCACACATGATATGCAGTACATGTGAACATGGTATGTCAATTTGTTTGCCCTACCATAACATGGTATGTCTATTGTTTAATTAGTCTTCAGCTCTGTATTGTGCATTTACTCGCCACTATGCAAACTTTTTGCATATATAATTCAGTGACTAGTGCGTCTTATGTGCTGGTTGTGGGGTTTTTTTTTTTGACCGGAACGGCAGAGGAACCTTTACCTTTTTTTAATTAATGAACCAATGTTGATGTACATGAAGGAAAAGAAAACAACGCTCGTACAAGGCAGCTAGGCCCAAAATGAGAAAAGAAGAACCCAACTACAGGTTGTTATCTCTGCAGCTACTAAGCAAAGCACTCTTGGAAGGCTTGGCTTTGACACAAACCGTACCAGTCCAAGTTCTTCCTTGAGTAGTCTCCACCATACATTGACGCTTCGCTGGCCATTGTCAAAAATAATCTTGTTTCTTGTGTTCCAGATTGCCCAACAGGAGGTTATCACAACCTCTCTGAGGATGACCATGCCAAAGTCCAGTTTTCCTTGTAGAATCCTATCTAAAGGACTAAGGTTTAGGTTCCAGACAATGGTGTGGAAGCCCAGCGATCTCTGCTAAAACTGCATTCAAAAAATATACTTGGTATTGATGTGTCTGCTATTGTCTTTGTTTGGTGGACTCATGCATTCAGTGATGAACATTGCTACTTATGCAAAGCACAGATCCGCCACCCTGCCGAATAATGAGATGTCAAATGTCATCATAATCTTCCTCTGTATGTCTGAGTGTTCCAGTTTTATAGTACATCAGTGTTGCTATTATGAGTGTATGACAGCTTAGCCGCTACATTTATGAATTCATTTCATAGAAGTTAACTCGTCATGTTTTTGTTCTTTCTGTTGTGGAACACATTGAAATATACCACAGTACCCGTTGTGAATAATTGTAACGTTGTGGCAAGCACCCAGTATGCAGTATGCATTGTTATTTGAAAACTCTAAAGAAGTTGCTTGTTCTAAGATGGTCTCGTCCAAGCTACAATTCACGAAGAAATAAATATTGGCAACATGATTGATTCAGGGGTAAATATGCCTTGATATATAGAAGCAACAGTCACTTCGAATATTAACAATTGGAAAGCTTACTATGTTCATTCAGTTGGAAAGCTGCATTTAGGACCTCCAACTATCGCAAAAGTCTAGATTTCAACCTCCAACTTTAAAACGAGATAACATTGGCCCTCCAACTTTCAGAAAAGTTCACTTTTCAACCTTGGGTGGTTTTCTAGCCGGTTTTGCATGGGGTGCTGACGTCAGCGATGACGTCTGCACTTATTTTTAATTTTTAAAATTAATATGTTTTTATTCCGAGGTCCAAATATAGTAAATAATATATTGATTTTGATCATCTCGACAAGCTCTTTGCAATGGTGTATTATATTTTGTTGTTTGAGATAGTTTTATTTAAAAAATTAAATATTTCTATAAAACAAGTGAGAATATATAATAAAACTTGTGGAATTTGTTATATAAATAATATTTCTGTTATTATGTGACATGGAATATTTCTTTTTAGGTTTATTTGGGGGTCAAGTACTATATACTAAGGCCCACCAACAATAGTATTTGTGGTCAAATTATATTTTAATTGTCTTTGTAGGCCATTTGGCGGTCAAATTATACGCATTAAGGCCCGCCAACTACAGTATTTGTGGTCAAATTATATTTTTATTGTCTTTTTAGGTTCATTCTAAGCAACATGAATACTGTTATTGGCGGGTCTTAATACATATAATTTGACCACATGAACCTAAAAAAGGCAACATTCCTTATTATATTATAACAAAAATATTATATAATATTGATGTCACCGCTGACATCAGCCTAGAAAACCAACTAAGGTTGAAAAGTGAACTTTTCTAAAAGTTGGAGGGCTAATGTTATGCGGTTTTGAAGTTCGAGGTTGAAATCAAGACTTTTACAATAGTTGAAGGTTCTAGAGTGGACTTAACCCTTTCTAGAGACACCAAAAATCATCAAGCGGGGAGAAGCTGTATCATAACGTTTGTGCTGTACTGAACTTATAGTTACACATGCCTCTCAATTCTTTGAGTGGCAAACTACACCGAAATTCAACTGTAACGTACACACAAATCACTGAAGATAATGGGAAAAATCACATCATATTCTAGTCTCATATTATTTGCAGTGTCGAATATTTGACCGCCTCAGAACAACCCGCAGGCTCAAATAAAGGAATATAAATTGACATCACAAATACAGCATTGCTGGTATAGCTCCAAGGTTACTTCTGTCCATGTAGGTCACAAACGCCATGGAGCAGCATATACTAATTACTCCTTCAGGTGTTCCGCATTGACACGTTCTTCTTGGATTTCATCCCTTGAAATTTCCTCTACTTCGTCCAGCAACACTTCCTTGGTTTCATCCCCTGAAACTAAACCGCACATCCAATCAAGTGACCAGATATTCCAATAGCAAGAATATGGTACATACTCAGTAACCAATGTATGAAGCAGCAGTTCTGTTAATTCACCTGAGGCACTAGCAGAGAGGCTGATTTTACCTCTTGAAATTTCCTCCATTTTGTCCAACGACACTTTCTCCATTGCATCCTCTGAAACGGCAGATGCAGTCAAGTGATGAGATGTTTAAAGTATATAACATATAAGCAGCAGTCGTGTTAATTTACCTAGGGCGTCAGCAGAGGGGCTGATGTTTGTCTTGAAGCTAAAAGGATCACTCGTGTACTTTACGTACCACTTCCTTCTAATGTTGTTGTCGTCATCATATGCATATGCCTTGAGCTGTTTGATATGACAGAACTTGTCCCACTCGGGGCTAGAATTTCCTTTAGCTATGCAAGCAAGCAGTGAGATATCACAGTCTAGAACCAAATCCCTTGGGTTTACGTCCTTGAAGTATCCAGGGAGTGTTTTCATGCTGTAGTCCTCCAGAGTGAGTTTCTCAAGTGCAGGCAAACCCTTTAGTACCTTCAACTCTAGGCAATTTATGATCCAGAGGTTCTGCAGTTTTGGCAGACTACTGATCCTCTCGAGGCAAGGACATGTAACCAGCACAATTGTCAAATCAGAACCACAGTTCTCCATAGCGCTTGGGTGGTCATGCTGGTGTGGTAGTAACAACTCTGGTCCAACACGCTTGATGGTTGGGGCGCTTCGAATCTGTAGGAACTCTAGGCTGGGGAGCTGCCACAAGCCATCAGGTAGCTCCGTGCAATAAGGCAAGTCATCCATCATTAAAATCCTCAAGGAACCAAGGGGCACAATTGGTGTCGACGTCATCCACCGTGGAAGTAGTTGACTAAAGTACCCATCAATTTCTAGATATTCTAAGCATGGTGGAGGGCAGAGCTCATCGAACACCTTCTCGATTTGTAGCTGCTCTTCGTGTTTCACCAACTGGTGGGGACCTCCAAGTCCTCTAGTGCACGCTAAGGCTAGATGTGTGAGGCACGACTTTTCACAGAGCCTGGCCTTTATGGGAAACGCAGAAGAGGCTACATTCTCTAGGCCTAGATATCTAAGCTGGTTAAGAGGTCCTAATTCTTCCAAACTACACCAATCACCCTCCACATGGACTGGAAACCCCATTAATATCCTCAAATTAGTTAGGCCACTGAAACCTCTGGGTATATTCTTTATTCCTGAGCCATTAAGGCTTAGATACCTCAGCTGACGTAGCTTTCCAATCCCAACAGGAAGTTTCACCAAACTTCTACATCTACAAAGGTCAATGCACTGCAAGAATTTCAGCTTGCCTATTTCTTCTGGCAGTCTAGATGTGTCAGTGCCATTTAGGGACAAATACCTCAAGTGTTGGAGTTTGACCAGTGATTTAGACAATGCATCAAAATTTCCACCTTCTATATGTAGGGTCCGCAAACATGGAAAATAAGACAGTGAATCACCTGGGTTGACCTTTATTTCCCCAACTAAAATCAATGTCCGTAGTGATATATGTACTTGCAGAGAACTCCATGTGAGCTTATTTGACTCTATTTCTTTGACTTTTAGTGATAACCGAATAACATTTTCCGGATTAATTTTGTTGGTAAGCCCAGCTTCACTTTTGTAAGCTACCACTGCTTCATCTATAACCAAAAACTGAGCAAATGAACGAACAATATCATGCATATTGCAAACAGCATGGTCCGGGTATGTTTGATCTGGCTCTATAAGGTTCCTAGCTATTAATTGGTCATAGTACTCTCTTCCTAATACTTCTAAATCTTGTGATTTTCCACGAACAAATCCTTCACTAATCCACATGGCAATAATGCGGTCAAACAAGAACACTGTTCTCTTGGGGAGGAGGGCATAGTGCAGAAAGCAAGATTTCAACTCAGGATGCAAATCTTGATAGCTAATGTACACTGCATAGTTTAGCTCTTCAGGCATTTGAGATACTGACCATGTAGAATCCTTCAGGACATTTTCCCAATCGCTTCGTCTTGTCTTTTTCTGACGTAGGAGGCCTCCTATTACTTTGACTGCGAGAGGCAAACCATCACATTTTTCTACAATTAACATTCCAATGTCCTTTAGTGTATTAATCTTTAGTTCAACATTGTTTTCATTTCCCACCACCTGCAAGCAACCAAGGCCAGTCAATTAAATGGAATATGTAGATATATACACATTTGGTCCTAATCAGAAGCAAATTCAAGTGCTTCTAAATTTTACTGCCTGGGAAGAAAAATATTACGTTCCACGCTTTATTAAGGCCGATGATGTATCATCGTTCACGTGGTCTCTGCTGATTACTTCTGTGGGAAAATCATTGCATTGTATATATAGTACTAGCATGGGTGCAGCTAGGTGGCGTAAGTGCACAAAAGTAGTGGTCTTGTATTTTATAGTCACCATATTATCTAACCCAAGTTTATACACACTTCATTTTATATTGTAGCTTTTTATTCAAAATTTTATTTTACTAAAATGGCTTGAACGTCTCAGGCTTCACTATAGAACTTTGATATATCAAAGGATCGTATATCTACTACCAGTAGTATTACTTTATATATATAGTAATATAGAATAGTTGAATTTTAATTTATAATCTTATTTAAAGTAAAACCAGCAAAATTTATTGCCATGTCGTATAAATGTTATTTGAAATAAATTGTCGGGATCATTATTTATTTGTGGTATATTAAGGAAGATTTACCGCATCATTAATTATTAAAAAATAGACCCTAATGTATGTTCGCCCCCAATCCATAAGAAAATGCAATTCTCTTCTTTTTAGAAGTCAAGTAGCTTGAAATTTGACTGAAGTCGGATAAAAAATTATTAGCATTCTTGATACAAAATGTGTATCATTAGATTAGTTATAAAATCTAAAGAATAATTTTATTCGAGACTTAAATACTAATTGTATCCTTTTATGGACAGAAGAGTATGTTGATTCTACTCTATGTTAATAACTAATATATAGCATAGCTCATGGATGTTGCTATTATATCAACCAAAATTCATTAGAAATTAGGCCTGCTCTCTGACATCTTTGAAGGTGGAAGGATCAATGGAATGATAGAAAATAAACATTATGGATAGAATGGTCTGTCTCCATGTTCAAGGTGGATCAAAACAAAGGATTTGCTAGGACGAGAGGTCAAGCTACTTTACTAGACATTAGTTGCAAACTGACCTTTCCTCGTGTCTATCAATGGTGTTCTTTTACATTAAAAACTGCGTGGGAGATCCCCACAGTGGAAGCCATTTCCATTACTTTAAACGGGGAAGATGTTCATACATACGTCTATCAACGGAGTTGCCTTTACAAAGTGTTAAATTGGCCAAAAAAAAAATGTCATATAGGAAGGCAACTTTTTCATGGACAAATGAAAAATTGTGTCATCATTTGGTGTCAAATGTGGAATTGGCTTTACCCCGTTGCTATGTACACACTAGCTCTTGTCGTGCGGAGCTACATTATTTTGTCTCGTTATTTCTCCATTGGATAAAAGTACTATATCTTATTTCAATGTTTCTTACTCAATTAGATATTTAAAGTGTTAACACAGTAGAAGACAATGGAGCTAGGGGCATGGCACCTATAGGCCGACTAAGTGAATGAATTGTGAAGCAAATATACAAAATTACCTGCTTCTTGAGCAAACACCAGACATCTTCTTGCTCTAGTCTGTCAACATGGTGGTAGGGCACCTCTGCCATCATGCCTCGAGCGACTGTGTCATGCCTCGTTGTAACGAGAATACAACTTCCTCGAGCTACTGAGTTTGTTAGTGGTTGCTCAAGAACCTTCTCCCATGCATAGTGATCCCAAACATCATCCATGACTAATAAGGTCTTGCACCCCTGCAAGGTTTCCTTAAGGGTTCGTTCTAGTGCGCCCTTAGTGTTTCTGGCTGCTTGATGGTCTCCTTGTGCTTCAGTGATAGCTCTCTCTAATAGATCATTGTCGCTAAATTCTTGATTGACACTCAACCATATTCTCTTTTCAAACTCTAGTTTGATGATGTCATGGTTGAAGATCTTCTTAGCAAGGGTGGTCTTGCCAATCCCTCCAACTCCCACAATAGCATAAACCACAACCTTTTTTTGTTCTTCTATAGTTTTCTTCTTTTTTGTGAGCAAATTCACAAGATTTCTTGTGTCCTCCTCAATCTTGTCACCAACCACACCTAACTCATCCTCCCCTGTCGTCTCACGCCTAGCACGAAGGGTGGACTCTACCTTTTTTGTGTTGTCCTCATAGGATGCAAGGATCTTGAAGTCCAAAGTTTTTCTACGCTTCTCAATATCATCTAGCCTCTCATTAAGAAATTTTAAGCGATTACCAATGTCATGCGCATGGAGAGGATTCCTCAAACAAAAGTGCAAGGGATTGAAGCAGCCCATATCCCTAGTTGGACTCCGTTCCATGGCCTTGAGCTGGCACAAATCAAGGATGTTGGTGGCATCATACATGGCATTCCTAAGCTCCCGCACCCATGATTGCACACTCTCGTCAGTGATATTCCTCCTGTCAGCATCGGCGAGGAACTTCTTGAGGTCCCCAAGCTTGATGCCCATCTTTTTTATCTCATTGGGGACTCCCAAGAGTAGATGTACCTCTTCTTCAGCCATCTTCAACAGTATGTCTTGGAGGTAGGATGCCAAAGCATCCAACACCATCGCCATTGCAGGTTCAGTATCTACAAAATCAAAATAGATAAAATTCTCAGGCGATTGGTTTAATGGAAAGGAAATCTTGATGGTAGAATCACTAATTGAGGCCCCTGTAACTGATCTTGGCACTATTCAAACAAAAGGGTGCACTGCAGCACTTGAGATGCACTAGAATAATACCAAAATCATAACTGAAAGGCCAGGTTGGATACTTTTGGGTACCAGATCTGGCACATAGTAACAAGCTAAAAGCACAGAGTTGACAAATTACTGAGTATGAGACATGAATATCATGAAGTCTGATTTGTGGACGATGTTGCTATAAATGTTATATACTGGGGCACCAAAAAATTGAGAGCAGCTGCAACAACCTCAATGTGTACGTGTGTGAGTATAATATTTGTGTGTGTGGACTGGAAGATGGGTTACATCTCCAACAAAAAAAAAAGAAACAAAAAAAGAGGATGGAAAGAAAAATAGGGACAGCCAGGAGAGACTAGGCATATATGCACCTTGCTTTGCTGCGGGGAGAGAGAATGATCTGTATCCTTGAGTTCCTTGATCTCTTGTGGAGTGGAGCAAGAGGACTGGCCGGGCCGGGATGGTTGTCAGGTTTATCATATATAGAGATACCAAATTGTTAGATTTGTGGTTGACCTATGTGTATATAAACGAGTACACAAAGTTTGAAGTAGTAGATCTTGGACGCAGAGGTAGAGCCAGCTGCTCATGAAAAATTGAATGCAGAGAAATACGGTGTAAGGAAACGACGGACCTGCTGAGCGATGGCTGCAACTGGAAGTATGTAGGACCAATTGCCGGCTTGGTTTATGCAGAGAAATACGTCGTAAGGAAACGATGGACCTGTTGAACGATCGGCTGGAACTGGAAGTACGTTGGACCCTGGTTTCTGGCTGGCTATCAGTTGCAAGGATATGGAGGTGGACGGATCCAGCCTCGGTGTAGTCGTCGTCGGCAGCTTGGAAGAGGTTCTAGCGGAGGAAGGCTGATGACTGATGGCGAGGATTATATTGTGGCTAGCTGGCTGCCGGAGGGGGCTGACGAGCTGCTATTTTGTGCATTCAAGCAGCCACTATTTGCCTTTTCTTCTTTCCATATATAAAAATTGATACTGTAGGAATCTTCATTTTCAGTGACATCTGTTGCTCGGGATTTACGAAATGGTCACGTCAATCTGACTCTGCGTTTGTTGGACGAAAGCGAGCGCAACGTGCTAGCCCTTTAACCAAGTTGCTAGTCTTGGTCATTGTATTTGTAAATATATATGACTGATGTTTGGCTAGTTTATATAACGCCAGACAGAACGACAAGGGAAGAAGCATACAAAATTTATAGAGTCGTCATCTAATTGGTGTGAGGCAGTTGCAAGTGGATGCCAATTAATTCAACCTAGCTGCCGGGAGTTGTTGCCGCCTCAACATTTAGCTTTTTTGTGTGACCTCTGTGTGCAATCAGAGCTCTTTGGTCATTTGCTAGATTAGTTTGTGTGTTCATCAAGTCTAGCAGGAGGCTATATCTTGTTATTATCTTATTATTATGATTGATGGCTATATTATTGTTTGTTGGTCAGTGCCCACGCTCTTTCCATTGCGTGCTGGTTTGGGATGCCCCTCAGTTTAATAGTACAGTAAAATATTATGCTCAGCCTGCCGGCCACTGGCTGTACGCCCGGGAGTTGTTACATCTATGAACTATGATCTATCGCTGAGCTGGGACTCCAAAAACAAACAGAAAATAGTTCACAATCCTGGACATGATGGGCCATATATAAGTGGAAAAGAAGCCACAGCCCATGTCTGCTAGGTATTCTTTCTTTTCATAGCTTTGCTGCAAGTGTCTCCAAAACTGAAACCAATGCATTCCTTGAAACAAGATTTGAGGACCGCACAGCATGTCAATACATCATGGATGGCTGCCTGTGACTTGAGCCTTTGGATGTAGTCCTCAACAGCCTCATTGAGGTGACGAGGCGCGACACTGCCGATGAAATCGAGTGTCTCTAGATCTGGCAGGAAAAGATTAGGTGGACTTTGGGTCCATTCCATATACCATGCGACCTCCCTCTCCATGTACGACGTGTCACTGCCCCAGATTTGGCCTTCAGTGCCACCTTCATCACTGCCAGTTTTTAAAAGCCGACAGGGATCATAGTGCCTTCCGGCATATTATTACTATTTGTTTTGACATGACAGTGGTTGGACCAAGCAACACTAATATTGGGTCATCACTATTGACTTGTAGCTAAAACCAACATCGTTTTTTTTTGAACCGACATTAGTATGCTGTACAAAAACTTTAAAACTTTCTCATATGATGTCCGATGAATGTTGGAACCAAAACGCAGCTGTGTGCCCGAGAACACGACGCCGGTGAGGGCGCGGTGACCGCGGCGAGACCTAGACTGGATAACAAGAACTCATATGAGAAGATTAGGGTTTTGTGGAGCCGCCAACGCGACGACTCCCTCGGTCCTTTATTCATGCTTATATAGAACACACCAGGCGTACATGCCCATCCCACACCATACCGTGATGAGTACGTTACACCGTTTCCACGCAGTGTACGTCTCGTACGCTCGGCACGCCATGGCGCTGGGTTCGACCGACTCAACCGGGTCGTGTCATGGCCAGGCACATCACCGATCACGCCCAACACCTAAGCCTAACCATTACATGACTCAATGAACGACGCTTACAAGATATAGAATCAATTTACTGGCTAACAATGAAGACAAACTTTATCTGAAAGTTATAGTACTTGATGAGATCTTCAAGTTGTTAGTTAAAATTTGTTTGATTTGAGATTGTTTGGATGCCCAAACGTACACTACAAGATTGTCGACACATAATCCTAAGATTGGTTATTGGTTGTGTCAGGGACACTGTGGTCTTCAATATAGCGAACAAGCCAGCCAGATCGAGGCTTCGTTCCAACAAAAATACCCTAAAATTCAATTCGCCCAAGAAGAGCAGAGAAGCTCACGGAAACAATACACGATGGAGAAATTTTCAATTTAAAATCAAAATGGTGGGGACGAAAAGATGAATGGTATTTCTCCATGTGAATCAGCTGGCTAGCTACTGGATATGTATAAGCAGGTTAGGATGGGACGGGAGAATATGCCATCTGTTTGCCTGCTTTGCAAACTAGTTTTAATCAACTAGTTTTAATCAGAGTTGTTAAAATTAATATCTACACTAGTACACAAACGACCTTTCCTCCCGATGCTCAACCCCTTTTACTCTCGGTAAAATAACCGGGATTGTCCAAGTGGGAGTAAAGGATTTTGACCCGGGAGTAAAGATCTATCTTTACTCCCGGTTGGTACTAAAGAGGCCACCAGGCCACGTGCTGCCCAGGACATTTAGTCCCGGTTGTTAATACCAACCGGGACAAAAGGGTTTTTTGTTTTTTCTATTTTGATTTCATTTCAATTCATGGTTCATTTTGTTTGTAATTATAGGAACTAAATTGTTCTTTGAATACGCATGTCGTGGTGCAATTATAGAGACTAAATGGCTTTTCGAATACGCATGTCATGGTGTAAATAATATACGTAAGCGCGCGCATATAGTAAAGTTTCGGTTCAAGCAAAGTATGCAAACGACACAAATATATACATTACAAGCTTGCATTGTATATTTCATCGTATCATTTGCATTGTATATATACATTGCATATTACAAGCTTTAGCTTCCATTTCTGGTTGGGTCAAAGTACAACCGATGTATATACAGTATATACATAGGATGTGTCCACCATATACAGATGCATAAATCTTCATTATTCTAAATTAAGAAGCACAACATCTTGTCGTCTCCATCCATGTCATCACCGAGATGTAGTTAGGCCTAGAACCTGTCCTTGAATTGTAAAAGAAAAATACTAAGCCTCCAAATCTAATGACAGTATTAGGACAGTAAGTAATTCATGGGTGATATACAGGCCATACCAACTATTAAACATTAAATCCAAATCATCCAATCAGACACGGTTTCATAGAAAAAGGAAAATTCACGTACCTACGAGTCGGAGGCTCAGAGCTCGCCGTGCGCCCGTGCCTGCTTTGCTGGAGTCCCAGCCTGGCCGTCCCTAGCACTGCGCCTACCTTGCTGGCTGCAGGGCGTGCGTTCTGGCAGCCAGCGCCTGCTGCCTGCTCGCCGCTCGGCCGCCGCCCCACCAGCTCCGTCGCTGGTGCAAGGCAGGGCCGCCCACCGCAGCTTGCTGGCTGCCGCCCACCACCATAGATCTCAGGGACCTGCAGCCACCTCGGCTCGCCAACAACCTGCAGTGAGGAGGGTGGTGTCGGGGGTGGCTGGAAAGTGCCTGGGTCTGATGGGGAGGCGAAATGGCGGCGCAAACAGCGGCAGATTGACGAAGACGAAGAAGAAGCTGAAAAATGGATCGAAAAGGAAGAGAACGGTGCCAGATAAATAGGAGTGACAAACTTTAGTCCCGATTGGTGACACCAGCCGAGACTAAAACTCCTTTAGTTCTGGTTAGTAACACCAGCCGAGACTAAAGCTGTGACATTTAGTCTCGGACGGTGTTACCCACCGGGACTAAAGGGGAACCTTTAGTCCTGGACGGTGTTATCCACCGGGACTAAAGGCCTTTTTGACGGGTCATGAAAATACAATTTCACTTCCCGCCACTTTCAAAGCACCATCGTTTTTTATATAATTCTTCTTATTTGCATGTTAAAGTCGTGTTATTTATGCAGAAATTACATACTAGGCATATTTAAAAAAAAACAAAGTAGATTTGCTTTCACTTAACTGCACACATGAAAATTATGTAACCTAAACTATTTGTTTTTTCTTTTAAATATTGAATGTAATGTAACTAATAATCACTCTTTTGCTAATGAAAACATAGTATTTAATTAAAATCATTAAATTTGTTGGTTTCCGACAAGAAAATTGTTTTCACATCATTTCAACCTAGATGTTTTGGTTCTTCGTCACTCAGTTCAAGGCATAATTAATCGGTGAAGTCGTGCGAAAATTTAATTAAACCTAGAAAAGTACCAAACCAACTCAGAAAAATCTCAAAATTGGTGGTTGCTTCACAGAGGGCATTGTTGACGGTAGATAAATGCTAAAATTAACCGTCAATATAACATGAGAAAGAACTAAAAGCATGATCATATCTAGTTATAGGGTTTATACTAACAGAATTCCACGAGTTTTGGTGAAAGTCTGTTTCTGCAGGGGGTTATCAGGAATTTATCAAGATTGGCCCATATGTCGGGATTACATAGAGAGAAAAGGCCGAACATATACTTTTCTATAATCAGGAAGGTTCCAGAAGATCACCGACCGAAGGGGAGGCTAGGCCGAGCCGGTGGCCGGGCGGCCACCCGAGGGGGGCGGCGCCTGCCCGCCAGGTTGGACCAATCAGGTCCAACCTCGCGGATCCTGCCTCCACCGCCATTGAGGAGTAATCTGAGCCACATGTTTAGGTCGGTTTGATCCA
>DXKC01010067.1:0-12454 GCA_031170775.1 Cymbopogon citratus
TCGAATTCCTTTATGAACTGCTTGGGAGGCTTGATTGCGGTAATCAGGTAAACTGGCAGTGCTGACAGTACAGATTTTATAAGCTCTCTTCGCCCAGCAATGGTAATCATCTTCCCTTGCCATCCTGCCAACCTTCCCTTGGCTCTATCTTGAATGTATTGTAGGTGAACCATTTTGATTCGCCCTAGTGTCATTGGTAAACCCAGGTATTGGATTGGGAACTGCACTCTGTTGCCATCAAAATCTCTTAGCACTTCCTCCATGTCGATCCCTGCACAACTGATTGGGGCAATCGTGCTTTTTGCCATGTTTATGCGCAGCCCCGTGGCATCGCCAAAGGCTGCCATGATGTCCATGATACAACTGATGTCCTCACGTTTTGGGTTGGTGAAGATTACCGCGTCGTCCGCATAAAGAGACAATCTTAGTTTTGCACAGCGGCCCTTGAGTGGCGATAGAGCACCTTCTTCTGTAGCCACTTCGAATAACCGATTCAGCACATCAATGGCTAGGATGAACAAGTATGGTGACAAGGGGTCGCCCTGCCGCAGCCCTCTGCGATGATGAATTTTAGGTCCCGGATTTCCATTTAGAAGTACGGCCGATGATGATGATCTGAACACTGCAGTCAGCCAGTCTGTCCATCTATTGCTGAAACCACGCTGCAGTAACATTTTCAGCAGGTACTCCCATGATACTGTGTCAAAAGCCTTGCTGATATCAAGCTTGAGTAGGCAAGCCGGAGTTTTTGTGCGGTGGTAGTGCCTGGCTAAACCTCTGACATAGACAAAGCTATCTTGGATGCACCTCTTTTTAATGAAAGCACTCTGGCCGGGTGATATTAGGTCATCAATGTAGTGTGACAATCTAATAGCTAGCACTTTGGTGAACAGCTTGGCAAAAGAGTGGATGAGGCTGATGGGTCTGAAGTCCTTTGGTTCTGTTGTGACCTCCATCTTTGGCAGCAGCACGATCTGGGCTCCATTGATATGCTCTAGAGCTCCACTGTGATGAGCATATATACTGTTGAAAGCAGCTAAAAAATCAAGTTTGATAATATCCCAGGAGTGCTTGTAGAAGTTGTTTGTGAAACCATCCGGTCCCGGTGCTTTGTCGCTTGGCATGCTCCTCACAGCTTCTTCTAGTTCCTCCAAGGTGAACGGTCTGTCCAGCTCTAACCCCTCTAATTCCTGTAACGTGCTCATACTAAGACGGTCCCAGTTGAAGTCTTGCAATCGCTGTACCTTGGTGCCCATGATTCCAGAGAAGAAATCGTGGAGAACCGCCTCCTTACCAGCATGGTTCCATGCCAATGTGCCATCAGTTTTCTTCAGCGAAGCGATGTATTTTCTCCTTCTCCTGTTGTTCATCTTAAGGTGGAAAATTTTGCTGCAGGCGTCCCCGGCCTTTAGCCATATAAATCTAGAAGCGTGCCTCCTCCTTGATCTCTCTATCGCTGCAAGCCCGAGCAATCTTACTTTCAAGTCCTTCCTTAATATTTGCTCATCTACAGATAGTTGCCTTCTCTCCATCGCTATGTCAAGCCTCAGAATTACCTCATTTGCAATGTGGAGCTGCATTCTGACATTGCTGAATAATGGCTTGCTCCATAACCGCAGTGCCCTCGATGTTTCTGTTAGCTTTTTTCTGATAACTGTCAGTGCTGATCCCGATTGTGGCTTGGACCATGCATGCTGCACCACTTCAGTGAACCCTTCGGCACGCAGCCAATGGTCTTCGAATTTGAACCCTGCTTTCCGATGCACTGTGTCCTGGCGGGTTAGGAGGATTGGAGAGTGATCAGAGACCCCAGTTGCTAAAGCATGTAGAGCATAGTGCGGAAAAAGAATTTCCCATTCAGCATTGCAGAACGCTCTATCCAGCCTAACCATTGTAGGGTTTTTTCCTTTCATTTGACCATGTGAACCACCGGTTTTGCAGACATAGTTCCAATAATTCACATTGATCAAGAGCCGCTCTGAACTTGCCCATCAGCCGACGGTTGAGATTTAAATTATTCTTGTCGCTGGCCTTGTATATTAAGTTGAAATCCCCAGTAATGAGCCAAGGTGTCCCTATCGCCGGCCTAGTAGAAAGCATTTCATGTAAAAAATCCTCCTTTCTTCTGTCATCCGCCGGCCCATAGCATGTTGTCAGGCAGAAAGACATTCCAGAGGCAGCCAACATCACTGTCGCCGTGATTGAGAATAGCCTAATCACCACATCTGAAATGGCGGCTACCTCCTGATCCCATGCTAGGAGGATCCCACCTCGTGTGCCAACTGCATTTAAAACACAGTGAGCAGCCATCCTTTCCCCCAGGGTATCTATGAGGATAGCATTGTTCATAGAGCTGATCTTGGTTTCTTGAATGTAGACCACATAAGGTCGAGCAGTAACTATGTTCTCCCTCACAAGTTCTCTGTGTGCTGCATCATTCAAGCCCCGTACATTCCAAGATAAAATTGACAGGTCTTGACTCATTTAGGAAACACAGATAACAACTTGAACTTGAAACATGTAACAGCAGGGAACAGCTGCACTCTTGACCACTTCACTGGACGCAACCACGACACACTTGTAGTCTCCCCTTGGATGACCGAACTCCAGCAACTAACCACACAGACACCTGACAAACCTACTAGGCCCCTTATACCAGCAGGGCATCTCAAGCGAACAGATAGAAGCCTACAGGTTACAAAGACTTCCACAGAACCCCTACTCCTCAATTTTCGAAATCTAGACACATTAATCATGGATAACTGGAACTTCTGGAACTTCTTGTGAAACCCGCTTGTCCCCATCAGGCTGCCATCTCCTCAGCCCCAGCCAGCTCCTGCTCCGCCGCCAGGAGAGCTGTAGCTGCAATCGCCGGGCCACTGTCCAGCGATGTCAGCTTGTGCACCGCCTTGATGCGCTGCTCAGTCATTGGAGCGCCGTAGGAGCGGATGTAGTCCTCCATTGCTCGCTCCCCCACTGGTTCCCCAGGAGCAGCGAACCCAAAGGCCTTGACCAGGCGGTGGGAGGCCCTCATGGCAACCGGAACCGAGTTGGTCTGCGCCTGCTGTCTGGTACTTCTCCTGGTTGGTAGCTTCTTCACAGTCATGCACTGCCCTGTCTTCTTGCCGGTGACGGTGGGTTCTGGCGCATCCAGTAGCGGCTGATCGCACGGCATGAACATACTGTCGACAATGGTGTTCCGGCGCTCATCCAGGAACATCTCCGCCACCTACTGCGTGATGGCTGACTTAGTGATCTGCCCGGCCGTGTCCTGAGTGAACTGGACCCCGGGGCCGAAGTGTATGACATTCGCATAGCTGAGCGCCGCCGCCTCCTCATTGAGTTCAGCCACCCTGTCCCAGTGGCGGGACACTGCAGCGTAGTCGGGGGAGCGCGTAAGCTCCTCTGCCACCTCTGGGAGTGATGGCTGTGGGGGGAGCAGCAGGGGTCTGGGGGTGATCTGATGGCATAGCAAGGAAGCCTCGCCCAGCATTGGGTCCCAGGCATGCATCCCCAGATCCCCTACAGCTCCAATGTCTCCGGTGCAGGTATCCTTGAAGAAATCAAGCAATGGGTCAGGGTGTGGAGTTGGCGTAGAAGGAGCCCCGACCACCGCCTGCAGCTTGCCCGCGAGCCAGGTGTGATCTCTGTCCCCGGCATGATCTCCTGTAGCCGCGCGCAGCACCGCTGCCTCGTCGTGCCCGTGTCGGGCACCGATGACAGGCGATCGCGAGCGGCGCCACTCCCAGTCCGCGTCCTCGCGACGAGCAGGGTCCCTGGCGCGTGGGGAACCCCATGAGTCCCGCGAGGGACGCCTTCCCCTATCCTCCTCCAACACTGCCGCGTCGCAGCGCCTACCCGTAGGTGGCGAGCGGTTGCGGCGCCTGGACGAAACCTCCATGCTTGTCGAACTTCCAGAGCGACGGAGGAGGCCTAGGACCTTCTTGCTGCGGTCAATGAAGCCACGGGGTGGCTGCCTGGAGGCGTCATCATCCTCCCCATCATCGTGGCCACCATCCGGTGCGCCCCTTGGTGGTGGGCGGCAGGCCGTCGGCCTGACAGGTGCCCGCCTGCCATCCAGTACCCTAGGTGTCCAATCGTCGAGGTTGAGGATCCGCGGGAAGTCTTCAGGCTCCGAGGGGGCGGGAGAGAAGGCTCCGCTGATGTCCGTGCTCGGCGTGCGGATGCGCGGGGGAGTCCAGTCCTCCACCACCTCCAGGTGGATGATGATGTTGTAGTTCTTGCCAGTGGGCGCAGGAGCAACCTCCGTAGGCCGCTGCCCCCCTGCAACCGACCTTGGCGCCCGCCCGGCACCCTTGGGGAAGAAAGTCACAGTCTTGGCGCGCGGGAGCTGATACGGGTACCACATCTACGCCCAGCAGTACAGGATCTCAGAGCTGTTCTGGCGGAACGTGGCCTGATCGATCTTATCGAAGATGCAAACTTCCCCCAGCATCGACTGAAGCTCCTCTAGGTTCCAAGCGTGCCTCGGCAAGTTCTCAATAGCCATGCGCACATGGAACTGCCAGGACACGTCCCTGCCGTTGGTGTGCTTGTACCAGGGGACAATGCTGAAGTAGACCCCGTTCACCCACACCGACCCGATGCGCAGTGCGTGAACACGCTGGTACGGGTGCTCGAAAACGATCATGAAGTCCTCCGGGCGGTGGCGGGTGGTGCGCATCGCGTGCGGAGGCATGCGGATGCAACCAGCCACAACCCGCGAGATGTCCACGATGCCGACGTCGACATCCGCCGGCCAGTCCCTTGCGACGAGCAGCACCGCCCTGGCACAGAGGCGCTCGCCCTCCGACGACATGGTGCTGGAGATGACCACCGCCGCAGAGCCATGGTCAGGCCGGTTCTCCAGCATCCCAGGGTACCACGACATGGTCTCGTTGGTGTCACAGGCCGGCGACTCCTTCGCAGGCGACGACTCGTTCCCCTGCCCAGGCAGAGAGGGGAAAACAAGGCGGCTCTGGATGGAAGGCACTTCAGGGAAGATTAGTCGGGATTTGATTGAAGGTTTGTGCTGGTTGTCGGGGAAGGTTAGCCGGCCTTTGACTGAAGGTTTTGGCTGGCTGAGGTGAGAGTGGGCACTCTGGCGGTGGGATTCCTCACGCTTATCTGGGCAATGGCGAGCAAGGTGACCGCTCCGGCGGCAGGCAAGGCACCGCACCGGATCTCTGCAGCTAGCAAGCTTGTGATCCTTTGCCAGGCAGCGAAAGCAACGGCCCGCGAAGGAGAATTTATAGCCCGCCGGCGCCCCAGGCTCGTCACTCAGGCGTAGAGGCCTCCACTGAGGTTTGCACGTAGCTTGGCGATGGTGGCGAGCATTAACGCGAGCAGGTGGGAGGCGCGAGCGCGCGACCTCACAGTAAGTGCGCTGCCCCGACGAGGAGCCCCGAATTGGGTTGTTCGGCACATCAGGATAATAGAGTTCAGAAGCAACGAACCCAGTTCGTGAAAGCTTCTCTGGTACCTTTGTGTTGTCGCTGTCGCGCGTGGCCGCCTTCGACGCCGGCGCGGCAGAGGAGTAATTGCTGACCGCCTCCCTCCTTGGCTGCTCCGGTTCTTCTGGATTCCGCGTCCCCGAGGAGGTCTCCGGCGCAGCGTCACAGGAGCATCCGAGGGGCTACAAGACTGCAGGCAGTCGCTCAGGCTGAGGGGGAGCGGCCGTCGGTAGATGCGCTGTATCCGCCATTAACTTGGGGCACTCCGGGGTCGCTGCAGAGGTCGGTCCGTCGCGTGCTTCCGCTCCAGGTCCGGAAGGGGTAGGCGGAGTTAAGATGCCGGACAGGACGAGCTGCCTTGGATGCTCCGGGTACTCCACACGGCAGAGGCCATAGGCCTGCAGGTTGCGAGCCTTCTCCAGACCGCCGGGCATAGGGGCATCGACGCCGTCCTCATCTTCATCCCAATCCAACAATTCCACCTCATCTTCCAGATCCAGATCCGGCTGGTTGCAAGGTGGAGCGGGGCTGGCGGACCCAACCTGCAGGGCGTCAGAGGGTCCATGGATGGGGCTGGGAGGTGGTGGCGGGGTGCGAGGGGGTGGCTTCGGGGCTGATGTGGGGGTGGCCGGCGGCGCCTGGGCGGTCGCCGACGGGGGTGGTGGTGGGAGCTCGGTCTCTCGGTCACTCATCTCTCCCCCGAACATTCATATAAGGTATTTCTATCTTTGGTTTATAGCAAACTATCGATTACATGTGCCTAAAGCTATTTCATACACATATATACTCTATACATCTACGTTTGTATATTATAACTAATAGTAGTAAACTCCATCTATCTCTTTTTACTTCTTAAAATGCCTTTGTATTATTCATGTCTCGTACGCATATGGTTCGGGCTCATCACCTGTGCTCACATTAGTTAGAGTATAGTGACTACATACAACGATTCTGTGGAGTCTGATTCCAAAACGTATTATACTCCATTGCAACGCAGGTACACGCTTCCAACTATAAAGTACCTATATAATAATAACCTTAAAAGGCAAATGATTATTTTTCTGTCTCTTGCTTTGCTTTCCATAGTACATTAGTCTATCACTCATCCATTGTCCCTCACTCTCTACATTTGTCACTTTAAGTTTGGACCTGCAAAACCTTCGTTTGTGTTACACCACTTATCTCTTGGTCTAACCACCCTAGCCTATTTATGTTGAGACAGTGCGGAAATGTGTTTTGCTTTGTACCTTTCTTAAACTCACAACATGTATGTTTAATAGCCACATATTTAAATCTAGTCAATCTCTTGTTAATTTTATATTAAAAATTAATCTTTTATAGTACAGATATTTGTTATGGGCATTTAAATTATTTATTTGATTTAAGGCTAAAGCAGCTAAAATCCCATAAAAATAGCTCTTTTTTGCCGCCAGGAGCACCAAACAACAAATCAAACACGCCAAATCGTTGGACATAGCACTTGCATTCTCATCTAGGTTATAATATGCCCTGAGTTAGCACTTGTACTCTCGTCTAGGTTATAATATGACCCGACTTACCACTCATCTAGATAATAATATGCCCCTTGCGATAGGGATGGATCATGCAGATTGGCTGGAGGCAGATTCTACACTCAGAGGTGTCTCATACATTTGGCGTACCGGGTATAGATATACATGAGAGCCGATTAGGTCAGAATCTTATTGTAATCAACTACAAAAGATATGTGCAAAACCGATTAGGATACAATCTTCTAAAACATTTCTTACTGACATATAGATAAATGAGTACCCTTAGCACTCTTAGCCCACGGCGCACAAACCGATACATTCCTAATTCATTGGACATGAGACACTCCATCATGAACTAGTATAATTCATGTGTTCTGTGTGTACACACCCATAATCGTGAAAACGCGTGAACATGACGATTTAGAATTGTATAATATTCTCTAATTTGAGTGATTGAGACTTTTTTTTTATAGGCAGTGATTGAGACTTTGAGAGGGATGGATGAATGGAGAGGAAGTAATTGAGAGGAGTACGAGAGGGAGAGGACAGAGGAGGTCTAGTTCAACGGCATTTAGATGGAGCAGTGTCCTCAATCCTCATCCATACGTTTTCCTTAGGGCTATCTGCACTGGTATCGAAAATGATGCGCTACGTGGTACGTGGCCACGTTACTAGACCATTTAACGTAAAAACAGTCTGCACCGGGTCCGTTATTCCACGTGGTATGCAGAACCGTCCGCAATTCACAGCGCAATAGCGACCATGCGCTACCTACTACTGTGCAGCTTTTCAGCACATGCGCGGGCCCGCTGCCGCTGCTTTTCACCGTGAGATAGAAGGGAGAGTGCACATGCGCAGGGCCCACAGCTATTACTATAACTAAAAATGTTATAACCGACAAACCAAACAACCAAATAAAATTTCGTTTATACCATTAAATTCGTTTCAATAAATCCTTTAAATCAAGATCTCACATGGATATTTTAAAATAAAGTGACAAGTGGGCCTCACTAGTAGTATTTGATATAGAGTATGAAATATAAAAGATGATGAGTACGGAAGAGAAGATGTATGGAGTAAAGAATCTTGATGACTGGGATGGATAGAGGATAGATTTAAAGGATGATGAGTGCGGATAGCCTTATATTGTTGTTATTTACTAGGAGGATTCCTCGTGCGTTACTGTGGGTATGAAGGAGATATCATGATTCTTGTGCTAAAGAGCTTACAAGTCACAAAAAATTGCTAATGGCAAATGGTGATGGATTGGTGAGGTGGACACTTTGTATGTCAAAAGAACTATATAATGAGATTGATAGTAGAGTGATGAGGTGGACACTTTGCATGTCAAGAGAATTAGCTAAGTGCAGTTTGTTTTTATAAAAGTAATAGATTGGTGCAACACGTTTTTTTAGAGCGCGCCTAGGCGTGTAGCGGTCCAGCATTCATCGACTGATTGCTGCTGTCTATACATATTACGGAGTAGTGTGTGTAGTCCCTAGTCCGTACTGTGTTAGGACAGCAAGGGTTTTCGAAACTATTTTTTTTTTGACTAGCCTCCACTGAGTACAAGCTGTAGTATCTTAACTTACATCTGGACACACACCGCACGCACACCACACACGCACTCACACCACACCACACCACACGCAAGTCTAGACCTATAACGCATACCCAACTAATGCCCTACAGAGTCGCGACCACAGCAGCCGCGAGTGACGAGCACGTCATCCCTTTGTGGCACAGAAAGCTGGAGGCTACACCTGAAATTATTAAAGCCCAACAGGGCGGTGCGGCAACCCGGTCGATTCCAGGAATCGAACGCGGGCGGATACGCTCCACGACTGGATGCGTTACCACTGCGCTAGTGTGCATCCAGGTGAGACCTTTTTGCGTGCCCGGTTGAAACACGGAGGATCGATTGGCTTCATTCGTGAAGGCATCGTCGTACTAGCCCGCGGAGTCCACGCCATGCACACCTACCCTACCCAAAATATCCAAAGGGCTAGTCAGTATAGGCTCTCTCTCTCTTTTTCTAATTGTTGGTAAAAAAGATTGCATTTTTTTATTTATTTAAAGATTAATATAGTAAAAGAGTGTTGATTGTTTTCTAGAAAAAAAAAACTATCCCGAAAACCTCAGAGCTAGCGAGCACTGCACAGAACATTTTGTCGAAGAACCTTTGGTGCACTCCGCATGTTTATCCCGAAAATAAGTGTCGTTTTGGATTTTCGTGCCGTAAGTTTGACTCGATTTCTAGAAAAATACGAACAACATTTGTATCTGTAAATAAACTTGTTAAAAAACTAGATTCAAAGATCTTTACAATAATATTAATTATATAACATAAATACTAATATTTTTTATATATAATTACCGGCATTTGTTATTCGGGAAGAAAAAACGACACTTATTTTGGGACGGAGGGAGAAGAATGCAGGAGTAAGCAGAGCACAACTACAAGCCGACAAAGTACGTACGTATAATTTCCATAAACAAAAAAACAAAGGGCGCGTGACAGCACGAGTAGGATAATAATCAACTTGTGCCTTGCGGAGAGTACAGCGCCAGGGTGCATCGATCGGGATTTAATTTGGGGACCCTGCTCTCCGGCTCTACTCTGGTCGACTCGACAACAACTATACGTATGGTGTCCACTATACATATCTGTACGTGGATCGGCATGAATCTTACCTAGGAGTAGCTAGCAAGCCGTTCTGCCTGGAAACGGATCAGTGGCGGACCCAGGAATCGAAATCAGGGTAGTCCTAGTCAAAAAATTGTTAAATGCTTGTCGTGAAATTTTATAATGCAATATAGTAAAAATCTCTAAAAAAAAGTTTAGCGTACATGGCTAAAAATTAACCAAACATAGGCTCAATTTCATAAGAAATGCATTTTTACATCATACTTCTGAAAAAGAAATGGAATTCTTGTTTTATTCATGCCTCAATTTCATGGGGGAACAACAATTTTTAATCAATTCTAGGCTCACAAATCCACAATCCTAACCCCAATTTGGCGAATTTGCAGGCCAATCTCCATTCTCTATTATCCAATGTCGAAATCAAGTCCAGAACCTCTTAAGAACTGACACTAAACAACTCACAAGGGACCGGAGTAAGCCAGCAGAGGGCCTGAGCGCACGGCAGATTGAGACTGGGATCATCATGTCTACGCAAACAGGCATGAGATTCCAGTAAATTAGCTACGAAGTTTCAGTTAACCTGCTATCTGTTTATAGTTAGGGTCTAGCTATAGCACGCCTAATAATACAAGTATATGACCATGGAATTGAGTGAAATTGGAATGGAGATCCCCGTAATTGTAATTTGCAAGTTGCAACTAATCCAATCCATTAATTCACCGTCTAGGGAGCAGACAAGATCGAACGTCCGCACAGCATCAGCAATCGCTGCAAGAGTACAAAGCGAAAGAGAACTAGAAAGGAACCGCACGCACCTCAAGCAGCCGCACGCAGTGCAGGGAAACCCCAACGGGAAGTGGGGCACTGGGCGGCCTCCGGCCAGCTCCTTGGCGGCGCAGCGTCGGGGCTGCTGCTCGGCGAGGTGGGCAAGCAGCGGCGGGGGGCGAGCAGCCGGTGCGTGGCGGTCGGCGGGGCATCTCCGCGCCGCCTTGGTGCTTGGCCGGGCGGCGAGGGCGGCGGTCGGCGGTCCGGAGTCGCGCCCTCTCGCGCAGATTCCAATCGGGGCCGGGGGGTCGCCGGACTCACAGTCGCAGGGGAGTGGCTGGTTGCTGCTGCCTGCTTGTGCTGGGCGTGTGCGGACCGCGGACGATGTTGCCGGGCCAAATTTCCTATGGGCTACGAAGTAGTAAACTTTTATTGGGCCAGATTCTGGGGTAGTCCTGGGCCTACCTGGACTACCCGCTGGGCCCGCCACTGAAACGGATATACATATTTCAGCGAACGGATCGCGTGCATCTTGAACAAAGAGCACTATTACTAGTTCTATTGTAGTTGCACCCACCATGCATTCATAGTCATAGTCATGAATAGATGAGGGCATGACACCACTCACCACCAGCAGGCAGCAGAAAACAAACAAAGCGACACGACGCCCCACTGTTCCGTGCTAGTGTCTCCAGCTCCGCGATGCAAGTTTTGCCTGCCCCAACGTAGCAGGAATGATTTAAGAGCACTCGATCTGGACCTTTGTTTTGTATTATATAATAACAATAATATAACATATGTCACAGCACCTTCTCACGACCAGCCAGATCATATATCGAGTAGTGTAGGAAGGAGTACACGCCAGAGATGAACCAAAACAGATCAAACTAACAATGTACGCAAATCCAACCCAGCGAGAGACAGAGAGAGAGATTGTGTGTGTCTTTAACAGCTCATCAGGGGACAAGAAAACAAGACGATTCCGTACGTACGCCAAACGAGCAACTCCGTACGCAACGACAACGAGCAACAATACTTATCCTACTACTAAAAAGCCTCAAACGAAATCGTCGACCGGCGTGCGAAACCGTCGCTCGCTCGCACGTTCGCCCGGCGGTATCAAAAGCACGCTCGCTGCCAGATCCGTTCGGCGTTCACACTCGCGCTCACTCCTGCGGTCCCACATCATCCCACGCCCACCTGGCGGTTACCGTGCGTGTTCAGGCCGCCCGGCGTTCCCCCTTCGTGCTCGCTCCTCCACGCCTCAACATCTTCTCCTTCCTCGGTTCCTCCCCACTCCCATGTCGCCGTCGCAATTCCACGGATCGACGCTGCTATTGTCACTCACGCCATCGGAAGAGATGGGGCCTTCTCCCGCGCCAACGCTGCCGGCCATCGTCTGCCCACCCCTGTTATCGTCCCAGTCGTACGGCGGCAGATTGAGATCCAGCTGCAGTGGAGGAGGCCATGGGGTGTCGAGGATGGGGTCTCTCTGTCTGGTGACCGAGGCGCGGATCCTTGCTTTAAAGAGGAGGATGGAGGGCGCGCTAGCCGCGGGCGTGGGGCCACGGCGAGCGGAGGCCATCGTCGGCCGCCGGCCCGCCCTCACAGCAAGGGGAGTCCGGGCTGGGCACGAGCGGATGCCGTGCAAGCCAAGGGGCGGAGTCTGTCGGGCGTGGATGCTTTGGCTCGGAGGTCGCGCGGAGCCGCCAGCCGCCTGGCCTCCGGCGTTGAGGCCGTGCGGTGATGCTGGCCGCGGATCCCGTCCCCTGGCCCCAGCGAGGAGTTGACGCAGGGATGAGCGCAGGGGACGCACGTAGCCGTCGGCCGTCGGCCGCCGGGTGAATGCGAAGCAGGGCCTCTAAGATCGAGACGACACAGAGATGGGGAGGCCCCCGGCGCGCCGCTGCTCGGGCTTCTGGAGGCCCTCGCAGCCTCATGCTCCTACTACCTTTTCCTGCAAGCACTGGCCTCTTCCCGCTACGGTACGACGGGTTCGTCTGCAAGGACGCCGTCCTCGTCGAGGCCTTCCTCTACCCGTGAAAATTTACCATATCGGTGACGACGGTGAGTGGAGA
>DXKC01010069.1:0-10675 GCA_031170775.1 Cymbopogon citratus
CGTCGTAGCCGAAGAGGTTTAAACTCTTCTCTCTCCCTTCCCCGGGTGTGCCGTATGCCGTCCCCTTCTCTTCCTCCCTCCCATGCGCCACCACCCCCATCACCGTAGCCGTCGTTCCCTAGGGCACCCCCGTGGCACGCCTGTTACATCACCGATTCAATTTTGTACTAGATAGAAATCGTCACTGAATCGATTTTGTACTAGATAGAAATCGTGCAAAAGATCATTGCGTCATTCCAGCCTTTCGAGAGGCAACCGATTCTAACGACTGAAAAGAGATCACATAATCTCCATTACTTCTAAGTTTTTTATGCCATTTTTTTAGCTTATCTTGTGTTAGTACTAGTATTGATCACGCCATTTCCAGAAGCTGCGGTTCCCTTTGCTCCTTTTTCATCTGAGAACGCCATGACAAGACCTGAATGCAATACTCCCTCCGTCTCAAAATAACTCAACTTCTAGAGTTGTTAAAAGTCCAACTGTTCTAAATTTGACTAATTTTATAGAAAAGAGCACCAATATTTATTATATCAAATTAGCATCGCTAGATACATAATGAAATGTATTTTCATAATATGTTTAGTTGGTGTTATAGATGTTATTTTTTTTCCAATACAGTTAGTCAAATCTAAGATAGTTTGACTTTGATTCTAGAAATTAACTTATTTTAAGACGGAGGGAGTAGACCTCTAGACACTGTTAGACTTTTGTTTGAAAGATCGACATATTTTACTTTCTCAAATTTAGTGAATTTAACTCATTGTTTATACTAGTACTGGTTCTTAGCTTTTGAGGAATGAGATGGTGATAAATCAGCTCATTATATTGCACAAACTAAAAAAAAACTAAAGAACGATTGTGGGCTACTTGACTCCACAGAACAAACACTCTGCATGTCAGCATCCGATTCTATTAGTTGTCGCTCTAGCTCCGGCTGACATCTGACATCTTTTGGATAAAGAAAGTTGTTATCGAAAATAATTTAGATGGCAACGAGCTAGAACAGGAGCAGTCGGCTTTTTATTGGGGAAAAAACAATAAGCAGCTACTGACATCGAAACGATCGACATCCATCACAGCTATCCGTTAGGATCCGATTATATGCACGGTGACGCAGGGACAGAGACTCAAGAGGCATCGTCAGTAATAAGGGACAAGAAACAACACATGAGGGCATGATCCATTCTCCATACATTTTCAATCACCATGAATGTGTAGTTAAATGCATTCACCCACCATCGCTTGACTAATAATACTCCTAGTAACTGACAGCAGGCACCCTTTTGCGTATATACGGCCATGGGCCATCATCATGTTTGCATCGCGGAACTCCTCGCGCGTGCCAGCAAAATTTGATAAGAGACTTGCAGTGACGTGCAGATCCTGATTAGAGATGACTTGCAGGCAGATTTTCGAACCAGTTTGGTGGTTAATCAATCAAGCGAGAGCCGAGCAGCGTCACATTTTGTCAGGAGCCGTGCGCGTACACACCACAGTGCAATGAACTGCACAGACAATCACGGAGTGCGGCTACAATCACGGAGTGCGGCTGCAACGGCTTGGTTATTGCAGCGTGCAGCCCATCATTGTATTTTGTTGTGCTCCATCCATGAGACCATGACATGCATGCCGCCGGTTGGCACCAACATGATTATGCAAAGTTCCATACGTGGTACTGATACAGTGATACTCGTATGGCCCCGTGCACCTAATGGCCGGCCGATTCTTAATGTGGAAGAGATCGGCTTCGTGCACCTTTATCGGTTGTTTGCATTGCATGAAACTTTCTTTCAGCGGGAACGGGGGGAACAAGATCGAGGGTGCTGCTAGCCTCCGCCCTGGTCAAATTCCAGCGCCTCTCCGACCAGGTGCGGGAGGACCCGTCACGTACGCGCTTGCATGTTTCTGGCCCAGCTAGCGTTCCCACCCGGCCCATCATCACATTCCTGCTCACGCGCTTTCCATCCTCCAGTGCGCCTCGCGCGGAAGCAGACTGATTTGCCAACATATCCGGCTCGCTGATTGTTCCCACGTACGTACAAGCCTGTGTGGGTTCGCCATGCACGACCGGTGGCGAATCAGCGTCTTGCATCCATCAGTAGTGTGTGATCCCCGACGCCCTATATAAAAAGAAAAATGAGAAGGTTGCTGTCTAATGTGCTAACATGAGAGAGTAAAACTAATGTGAAAATTTTAAAAATACTATAATGAAATATTATTTGGACTGTGTCTAACGTGAGAGTAAAACTAATGTGATAATTTTAAAAATATGTTATTGTTTTAAAGAATTGGTCTATTCAAATTTATTGTAAAAATTGATAATTTGCTAATGAATTATTATTGTTTTTGCCATTGTATAAAAATATTATTGTTTCTCATTTGTAAAGAGATATATTGAATTTGTAAATTTTATTACACAACAACTATTAAAATTGTTGCTAATGAAGAGTTTTTTTTATATAAAAAAGCACATGTGAAATGTATTGAAATTTACAAACATCTCAGTTATCAAGCTGAACATCATATCTGAAGCAATAGAACATTGAGTTTCTTATTGTTGAACATCGAAGTATATATAATAGTATCTAACTAAGTAATGTGTAAAAGAATATTTAGTAAGAGAACATAAACTTGATACTGTAAGAACATTAACTACTTACTATCAGAACAACCATAAGATGCTAATAAAAGATAATTAAATTTGTTAATTAACCCTACCAACCAAGTAATCATCTAAATTCCCCATATACATATAATGAGCTAAAAACCATATCTGATGATTCGTCAATAATAATCCACACTTTAACAAAACCCCACAGGAGAAGACCTGAAACTCAGAACCTTCCTCAATGAACCCTTAGAACATTCAAGGACTATCTTTCCTGCTGCAAATTGAAAGATACAATGTCTTAAAAAGAATATCCATTTTCTAATACAAGTTTCTAAAGTTGATAATATATATAAAAATACAACAATATTATCACCCACTTAAAAATTAATTAAACGAAATGGGCACCTAAATCATCATGAAACATATATAGTAAGTGCTACATAATTGTCAGACATGCACCCAACAATATTTCAAAGAATTATAGTGAAGACTAATAAATTATCAGGTTCCACCAATCGCAAAGGACTAATAATTATCAAGAACATCGCATTTTTCATATTAGAACATTGCCTAGTGAATAATAGAACATCATATTATGGATAGCTAAACATCACCTAGTTCTTTAGAGAACATCACAATATGCATGGTAGAACATCGCCTAGTTAGTAAGAAAACATCACATTATGCATAACTGATCTGTACATAATTGCCTGTTGACCTAGCAATACCTAGGTGTTGTCTATAAGAAACAAAAGATAATATGTTCCACCTTCATAATATAAATGTTTTGTCTTCATAAGATAAATGTTCTAAGTTTATAAAAACAATGTTTCATATTTAGGATAAAAACATTGATATTATAATATCCATGACAATAGAGAAATATGAATAACAAGAGTTGTAACATATATAGAACATCATATGTATAAGCGAATATTCCTAGATACACCATAGAACATCAGATGTATACTAAGTAAACACCCCTAGATACACCATAAAACATTATAAGTATAATTATATACTAAGCGGGCATCCCCAAATATACTTTAGAACATCACCTGTATACTAATTGAACATATCTAGATACACTGCGGAACATTATATATATACTAAGTGAACATCCCTAAATACACCGTAGAACATCACATGTATATAAAGTGAACATTCCTAGATACACCACAAAATAAAATACATGTATACTAAAAATAAAACATTAAAAAAAAGCCACAACATGATGATACATGAAACAATAAAATAGTTAATAACAATAAAATAAATAAGAAGGAAAGGAAAGAAAAGACAAAAAAGTTAGAAAGGAAAACAATAGAAGAAAGAATGAGCATTGGCTTGTCGTAGCCCTAAGCTACGTGTTAGTTTGCAGGTGCCCTTTACCCAAGCACCCATAAAAATTTAAAAAATAATTATTAGAAATAGATTTTCACCATGGCTGTTGATTTAAATTTTCATGACCAAGACACCCCCTAATTTACTCTAGCTTCACCTCTGGTCCTAAACATATTCAACCTAAGTGCTCAGAGCTTAGGCAAATAAGAATGTTGCTTGTCCCCACAGAGGAGTATTAGTGTTACAAGAGGAAAGAAAAATAAATCAACGTAAAACAAAAGAGAAATAATAAAATAAAAGGAACGACATGCCATGGAATAAAATAATACACAAGAAAATGAAAAAGAGAGATGAAAGATTATTAAATAAATAAATAAATAAATAAATAAATAAATAAATATATCTTGCATGTAACAGTGGGGAAAAAAGGAATGGAAAGGCAAAATAAAAGAATAAAATAAAACAAAATAAAAATGTAATAAATGAAAAAAAAAGAGAAAAGCACGCACGTACATGCGTCTCCGTTGTCCGCGCTGGCCCGTGCAAACTTATGCAGTTATGTGTCTCCGTTGTCCGTGCTGCATGCGTGTGCCTGGCCGCAGTTTAGTCGCGCGTGGGCCGCAGCATTCACGTGGGCCGTTGGCAGCGTAGCATGTACCTGGTCGGAGAGCGACTCCCTTCCGACCTGGTCGGACGGGAAGATTCGCGAACTTTTGGGAAGCTCCGATGATCCGGGAAGGGCGTGGACATTGATCGGACGACGTTGGTGTGGACACCGTGGGTGTCTCTCTGGTCGGCGAACACTAACAGTTGTTTTCGATAGAGATCCACCTTCAAATTCAATCAATGCAGCTCTACCTTGAGCCTCTATGATGAAAATGCTTTTTATAACTATAGCTTAACTTGTTACAAAAATGTTTGGTAAAATATTTTTGGTTGTTGATGGAAATTTGAAATTTCTATGATAATTTTTCCTTTTCTTCTTTCTCGAAATATATTGTATTTTGCTTTCAATTTTCTCTGTCTCCATATCTTCTTTTCTCTACGGTAGTCAGCAGGTAACTCAAGCAGCCACCACTAAACAGACAAGCACCACACGATTCCAAATTATCCTCTCCCGTGTCGCCCCTGCCTCCTTACCCATTCCAGGCACAGGCACAGCAGTGCTAGCCCCTGCTAGTCGCCGTCGCCGACCGGCGCGGCAACGTACGCCCCTGCTCCCCCACCCCCGCATGGCTGCGAGCAAGGCCGGCGGCGAGCTGCGCGACACAGCAAGAAGCACGAGGCACAGCGAGTCAGAGACGCGTTGGGCTGCAGCCTGCAGGGGGCCAGCGGTGCGCGCAGAGGCGCTCCTGGCCACTCGAGATGCGGGAGGTGCTGGCTCGGCGTCCTGCCCGGGCACAGAGGTGGCTGCGCAGGTCGTACTAGATGGCGGCGCGGAGGCCGCATTGCCGGCGCCTGTGGTGGCCCTGAGACGCGAGCTCATCTGAGCCCTCTTCGATTCTTTATTTGATTCAAAATCCATCAAATATTTATTAAAGCACCGTAACAAAAATTCTAAATAAATATTTATATTTATTTTTTCTATATAAAATTTTGAATATATACTTTTTTATAACCGTGACATCCATAATATTATTGTTTATATATATAACATAATAGCATCGACGTGTCTATGTAGTAAATGATCAGCGACTCTATTTCGACTACGTCTAATGCGGTGGCTCTTTTTTCTGTTGCATCGTGGTCATCTACTGTCGATCAAGGAGACTACGACTCGCAATGTCTCAATCGAGGCGAGCCGCACACACGACATCGAGTGGCGAGGCACCAAACCGGCCTAGTACTAAACTTTAAACCCTCCAACCTCGTGCACTCTAGATGATGGATACAAAGCCAAAGACGGCTAACCGGAAAACAAAATGGAACACAGTACATGGAGAAAAAAATAAGTTGTTTTACCAAAAAAAGAAAAATAAGGCAAACAACGACTCGGTCCAGTCCACCGAAGTAAAAGGCCCACGAGGCAGATTCCAACCCAATAATAGAAGGCCCAACATAGGGTGGATAGATTTGTTGGTGGAATAATTTTCTCTCTTTATTAGTAGGTATAGATTTGATTTTTTCGGCCCAATTCACGCTTTGATTTGCTCTTCAATCTTGTCGTCTGGTGAGGTCCGTAGAATTTATAGTCAATTTGGTTGATGTTTTTATGGTCAATTTGGATTGACTCTGACAGCTGCAGCAGCGGCACATGCTGCTTTTTTATTCAATTTAGAACTCCTTTTTATTCGATTTGAATCATGTCCGATTTCTTCTTTACTTCAACTATCTTGTCTTGAGCGGACTCAAGTTTCCAATTTAGAGCTTCTTGTCCAACTCACAAAAGAGTAGAAATCTTGAGGACGGGCGGATAGGAGGACTGACGGATAGAAAATTAGTCTATACACGAGGTGGACTAAAATTTCCGTGTTGGCGGACAGAATCTATACGAGCAGACTAAAATTATACAGGCAGACTGAAATTTTCTCAGATTAGTATTAGACAGATAAACTCGTTTTGGGTCTCAATTACATCTTAACGGGTACACATTATGCAAAAAAGACCCGTATTTGTTTCTGCTATGTTAGTGATCCTTCCATTCCCTGATCGAGTTCGATGCCTTGTACACGCGAGCCTGGCGTACATGCGAGCCTGATCGATTACACTTGATCGATCGATTACCTTCGGTTCCCTGTTCCGATCGATTACCTTCGGTTCCCTGTTCCGATTACACCCGATCGATCAGCCATCGTACACGCGAGCCTAGTTAAGATGACATTTATCTCTATGAAATGAGCTTCGGTTCGGATTTTGTGTGTGCAATTATCTATTGTTTATTGTTACCATTTTTATCTGTGATATGCTGAAATTGCTACTTCGAGTATTTTCTACTTTAATCATCGATGGCTTCCTACTATAATTATCGATGCCTTTGTGACGTCCAGCTGGGAATTGAACCTACTTTTGTCTTTTCTGGACATTGTGACGGCATTATAGACTCAGAAAGTGTGAATTCTGTACGTACAAAGATATATGATCTTTGTGAGGAACCTACTTTTGTGACGGCCAGCTGGGAAAAAAACGATCGAGTGAGCTCGATCGATCCAGTGTAATCGATCAGTGTACGCCAGGCTCGCGTGTACAAGGCATCGAACTCGATCTGGAACGGAAGGATCACTAAGATAATATAAACAAATACGGGATCTTTTCTTTTTCATAATGTGTACCTATTAAAGTAACAATTGAGATCCAAAACGAGTTTAATAAGGCTCTGTTTAGCACAGCTCCACTTCATTAGTGAATCTATTTTGAAGGCTTTGGCTCTATGAACGGCTCTATCAGTGAAGCTGAATCCCTTTTGCTAAACCGTTTGGCAAAACACTCCTTAGAATATGCTCTCACAAAACGCCACGTGGATGAGGTGAAGCCGGTAGAAACTACTATTTTTAGCTCATTCTCACCTCAAAGCTGTGTGAGAGCACGTTTTTAGGAGCTTCATCGGTGGAGCCGTCCGTTTGGCAGAAAACAGCTCCAAACAGCTCCTGAAGCCGCTGAAGAAGCCGTGCCAAACGGAACCTAAGTATCTAAATGACACACTTTATAAAAGTTTAATTACCGGGATGACAAAAGTTTAATCATACCACGTGGTGTATAGAAAATTCGACCGCGACTCCAGCGGACCCTCGTTTTAAGCCCATATAATGTCCGGACTGGTGGGCTTTTGTTTTGGGGGCTGGGGCGGACGCCGACAGGCAGAATGGGCTGTCTGGCCACAGGCCTGCATCGGCCCATCACAGCAGAGGGCAGAGAGGCCTTAGGGCACACGGGCAAAAATCACAGCCCACACAGGCATAGCTCGGCAAAGCATCCGCGCTCGGCACGCGGGTGACGGCGGCGGCGCTCCCAGGGTCGGCGTCGGGCCGCCGTCAGCGGCTCCCCCTCCTGCTCGCGGATCCGGCCATTTGCCTCGCGCCGTCGCCCCCGGTCGTCCGCACATTGGCCGGTGACCCTGCGTGCGCTCCTTCCGCTCCCACCCCTTCTCCGGCGGACCGTTCAACGACGCCCAGCCCTAGCGGTCGGCGGTCCGCGGTCAGCGGGAGTCGGCAGCAGCTGATCCACCAAGGCGGCGCCCGCCTGCGGCTTGCCCGCTTGCTTCGCCCTGCATCATATTTTGGGCAGGGGTCCGCCACTGTTGGAATGTGAGTATTTTTCGCGTGATTTTCGTCAGTTCTTCTTACGATTAAGGGGTTTATATGTTGTGATGAATCGTTGTTATTTACACCCTAATAGTGCTAGGGGAGTAGTAGAACAAAGAGATGCTGGGCTCTGGCTTTATCGAGTTAAAGTTTGACTACGAGGATACCCAGGATCAGGACTTCGGCACCTCCGTCAACTTCTCTTCTGGGGGTTACTTGTGGAGGATTAACTGCCAAGCGGTCGGGGAGAAACTAGACGGCGAAGGCAACAACGAGTACTTATCTCTCTTCCTGGAGCTTCTGAGCAAATCGAACAAGGTCAAAGCCGTCTTTGATGCTTTCTTGGTGGACAGAGATGGCAGGCTGTTTTCTCAAACTGATCGGTGCTTGGACACTTACGAGGCAGCAGGGTCACAGTGGGGATGGGATCATTTCGTGAGGCTAAGTGAGCTTGAGTTGTACGTGAAGAATGACACCGTCACGATTGTGTGCGGGGCCATAGTTGTGCATGACAGTTCCTTGCCTGTGCCGCCGCCGTCGGATTTACCAAGCCACTTGGGTCAACTGCTGGATTGCACTTTGGGAACAGACGCGTCATTCGTCGTGGGCGGTGAGACGTTCCATGCTCACCGTGCTTTACTTGCAGCCCGATCACCGGTCTTCAGGGCGGAGCTCTTTGGCCCGATGGCTGACGCCACGATGTCATCCATCACACTGCATGACATTCAACCTGCAGCATTCAAAGTTATGCTTCAGTTCATGTACACTGATGCCTTGCCTCCAGATGATGAGCTTGGATATTCTCCTGTTGAGATGTTGCAACATTTGCTTGCCGCGGCTGACAGATTTGCGCTGGACCGTCTCAAGGTTTTATGTGAACGGAAGTTATGGGACCATACATCTGTGACGACAGTGGCTTCTGTTTTAGCTTGCGCCGAGACATACAACTGTCCGAAGTTGAAGAGAAAGTGCATGAACTTTTTTGCTGTGCAGGAAAATTTCTACAATGCAGTGTTCACAGATGGTTTCGCCATGTTGTTGCAGAAATTCCCAGATCTTGCTGCTGAGCTGAGAAAGAGGGTGGGGAAGGGGCATAGTAGAACATGAAGCACTTGATGAACAGAGAGCATGTTCTTACAGTTATACCTCTTGCATTGTTGCACGAAGTTGCTGCCAACTGATATATGCAGTCTCGGTGAAGCTGCTACCAAGGGATATATGCAATCCCAATGAAGTGGCTGCCAAGTAATATATGTAGTGCTTAATGATTTAGCCACTAAAGTGCCAAATGTAAGCGTCGTAAGTGACACAAGGTCGATGATATTGACAGACAGCTAATGTGCAAAGCTGTGGAGGTTTATCTACAGTGATAGCCTATTTTGTTCCTTAGGGGTTTCCTTTTGCTCTTGGAGTTGTCCTGGCTTGTTCTGTAAAGCTTTCAAGATGTTTCCTTTTGCTAAGCTGATATGGTCCTAACTATGTTTGTCCTTAGTTAATTGAATACTACATGATCTATAAGTATGTCGGAATTCAAGTATTTATGCATTGCAATTCTGTTGCATTTGCACTTTTATGGCCCTTATGTCCGCTATTTGATTCATTTGAAAACTGAAGTAAATAATACCTTGACTTGGGGGCTTAGGCAACACTCTGCCTTGTATAGCTTTTACATACAACTGCCGATCATCACGTAAGTATCACAAGGACCTTGTTTCTATCTAGTATCAGTATCTGAATTAGAATGGGTGAAAATGCTGCTCAGTATGTCTCTGCACCATGTTGAAATGCAGCTAGTGTTATGGTATACTACCTCATTACTTCCACATGTTCTTTACTGTTCGATTCATTGGAGAACTGAAATTTCAAATTTGTGAACCTATGTTGATGGCTCCTTGTCCGTACAATGTCTGTTAGTTCTCGCATGCTCCCCTGCCTTCCAGACATAGTGATGCCTATGAATTAAGCTTGTGACTTGGTTGCCTGTACTGTACTGTCTATCGGATGTCGCCGAAGAGACTGTACTGTACTGTCTATATATTTCTTCGTGGTTGAAATTAAAGGACTTCCAAATGACAGTATTTTAATTGCCCCTGTTAACTGAGGGCTACCTGAGGAATTGTGATATATAGTAGTGGCCTGAACTTATCTATGTCAACTGTGTTGAAATATGAAGGAGTGTGGGTATTGAGTCGATCAAGTTAGGATGCACAAATTATCAACTTCTGTGGAGCTACAAAAATTTGCATCTGTTGTTTTTCTTATGTTTTTGTTAGAATTTTCAGTCAATAGAGTTTGCATTTCCTGAATTTATTTTCCTGATTTTCTGAGAGGAATAAGCCCGAAACTGTTCTGTCTGGGTATCGGATAAAATCATATATTGAATTGACTAACATATCTCATGCGTTTAAAAATTAGGTTGGAACATACCAAAATCTTGAAATATCATCCAAAGGCATCGGATAAATCGTAAATTGAATGCCAA
>DXKC01010086.1:0-11113 GCA_031170775.1 Cymbopogon citratus
TACTTGAAAAACGAGTATCATCCACCAATCCACGATTAGCAAGGACAATCCGGCCCATCCATGTATTGGTTGCAATTTCTTTTTCTTTTTTTTTTGAGAGAGAGGACGTTGCAATTCCTTATTGGTTAGTGTTATTTCTTAATGGGCCTATATTTCATCTGTTCATGGTTAGTTTTTTTTTACTGGACTGTTCATGGTTAGTTGGCCCGGCAATATTTGAGAGCATTCGTCTCAACCGGTTGGGCTTCTGTCTCTGTTTTTATTTTTCAAGAACGTCCAGTGCGCCTGTTTAGATTCTTTCTGTCCTTTTTTTTGGTGACTTGTTTAGATTCTGTTTTTCAAGCAGACGTTATATGCAAGCACTAAGGTCCAGTTGCCGAGTTACGTATTCATCACTGTGACACCGTCCGAAATTATGCAGGTTCAGCAGCACATATAGTGAAGCTCGTAAGCAACCACAGAGTTCAGAAGTGAGTATCCCCCAGAAGGTGAACAGAAAATTAGCAGGCACCAGAAGTCTACGGCAATGCCACGCAAAAATTGAATGCAAATGAGGTTGTTGGCTGTTGTCAGTAGCTGAAAACAAACCCATGTCACCAAATGCTGTTATCATGGTAGGGTGGACCATGGGAATCGCATGCTGATTAAAAAGAATTGCAGCAAAAGCAAAAGCCACTTCATGGGATGTAGCAAGAATTGAGGCACATTACAGAAGATCCTTGATCAAAAGATAAAATTAAGTAAAGCATTCGAGTATTGGGCACCATTTTTTTTATCAATCATCTCCTTTCTTTTCATTATGTATTTATATATTATGAACAAGATACAAAGAATTAGCAAGAACTCAACATAGCCTGATAGGCCAATAAAAAAAAAGGTTAATGGCCTCACACACCAGTTGTTGAGATCACAACTCGCCACACTGACACAATCAATTGGGTTTATTGTCAATTGCTGTACTCGAGAACAACCTCACAACCTCTCGTGACAAACACTGAGAAAAAAAAAAGGCAAAAACTGCACACGATCATTGTAAGTCTCTACTTTGCACCAGCTTGTCTTCCATTTGATGAAAGCCTTCTGCTATCGCTTCTGCTTAAAGGCTGCCTAACAGATCTGTTCGAACCGTTTGTGATTTTTCTCGATGCTGATGGTATTTGAGAATGGGTAGGTGTCCTGATGTATATAGAACAAATTATTAGCCTTCGAGTCAAAGAAGCAGTTAATATTTTGCAAACAGTAGGTTAGCCTGTTAGTTAAAGGATCGTATAAGAACAGAAGACTTTTAGGCAAACAAAATGCACATGCTAGTGTATGTTTCCATACTAAATAGAGTTTCAGGCATACAGTAAACATGTGATTAGTTAACCTCCGCAAATAACATTGTTAATAGTTGAAATTGCTATGAACGACATGTATGACTGGAATGTTTCACAGCTTTTAATTAAAATTCTTTTATAATACAATTCAAACTAAGCAAAAGCGGAACTGGATATTCCAATATTCAAACTTAAGATATTGTGCTAATGTGCTGCCCATGCAAAATTTGGAACTCATAATTCAGAGTGCACTGTTTTGTTATCCTGGGTGCCCCCAAAAAAGGTAATTCACAAATTTATTTGCTGCTACATAGATGTTTTTAATGTCAAAGACAATTACCTGGTATCTGAACCATCTCTAAGCTTTATTTGTGGTTTCTTAACCTTTGAACCGCTGTCACTAATTGAGTTATTCATGCTTTGGACATTGAGCTGCCATAGAGCATCTGATTCTGAGGAATCACTTGTTGCCATGTCAATATCATCAGAATCGTCAGTATTTGTAGAGTAAAACCGAGGCCTTTGCTGTTCATACTCATGGTCATCCTTTAGTCTTGTGTTATTCCTCTGGTACTGCTTCTCCCTCATACCTGAATGATATCTCTGGTAAAAGAAGTCAGGTAAAGCAGCATTGTCACCCTCCCAATCACAGACTGAATTATTGTTGTTCACTACAACCTTATCTATCCAGTCCCCACCAATTGCTTCTCTTTCATCTCCCATCTGAAAATTTACCCTCAAATTGCTATCTGGCCATGAAGGAGAATCATTTGCTGTTAATAAATCCTGGAGATCAAAGCTTGGTTTCTTTTGCCTCAGTGTAGGATTGGCTCTAGCCTGAAAAAGGAAAAACTCATGGTTCATGATCATACAAAAATATTGAAATAATCCTGTTGGAAGCTAGAGTACCAAGAGTGTATGTTCATAGCTCACTATGCCATGTATCTTTTATTACCCAACAATTTGGATTGTGAAGGTTAAATTTCTTTTAGATAATATAAAGGTTACATGTAAGACACAATGGAGAAGTTTAGATCATTGTTACCTCTATGTTCCCAACATCCTCCATTGGTTGTCTGAAGTTAGTTTGGCTAGCCAGTAGATCACAGCTACCTTGTCGCCTATTTGAAAAACCAGGCGAAGGCGTCTTTATGTTAAATGCCTCAGAGTCACGACTGATGATTTGCTCCGATCCTAGATCTTTTGCAGCTAATGCAGATTTAAGTCGAGCAATCTAAGCATGAACAGAGAACGTAAATATCTCATAGAAACAGCAGTAAGAAATATGATATCATAACATAGCAGCAGAAATAAACCTGCTCTTTAAGCTCTCTAACTTCTCCAGATTCTTTATTTAGTCGAGCAGCACCAAGTTCCACAGTTGACACACGCTCGGCAAACTTCAAGGTGCTGATGGTTTCTCCAACAGCATCACTTTCTGGGCTTATATGAACAAACATCAAGGTTTTGGCCTGACCTCCTGTTGATAATCAATATGGACCAATTAAAAAGAAGTTACAGCTATACTCAGTGCCATCATTCTTTTGGGCAAGAGAGTAATCTTACCAAGTGAATCTTGGAGAAGTTGTGTTAATTTACTGTTCCTGTAAGGTACATGTGAATTCTTTTGGGCAAGCGAAGCAATTACATCCCCTAAGGCTGACAATGATTTGTTTATATGCTGTGCTTCTTTTAACCTTTCTCCAGTGACCTCTGATTTATCAACCCGTTCACTGCCAGCAAGATCAACTAAATGCATGCAACCGCGAAGGATGGTCCCTGATGTCAGATTCCTTCCCTGAACATGAACAGTTAAACAACTGCAGGATTACAGGAAAAATGTGTTACTTTATATCGTTATGTTGAAATAACTTACGTGATTCGATTACACATAAATATTGCAAAGTTACCTGTGAGAACGACTACTCCTGTCATTTAGTGCAGTGGCACCAACAGCACGGTTCTTTTGGCCAACATTCATCAATTCCATGACATCCATTGTTGATGCCACACGAACAAGACTTGCATCCGGCACATTCAGCCCATTTTGAGAGTTATTTCGAATCTCTAATGTACGTATTTGTTAAGGAAAATAAATTTCCTGCAGCAGCATGATATAACATAAAGAAACTGACACAATTAGACAGAAAACATAATTGCTTCAAGGATATTTTTTGTTGAGACCGTCACTGACAAGGAGATCCCTAACTTGTTCATTGTAAATCTCAATCATTTGCACAGCAATATCATAAATGAAGGTTCCTTTTCTTTGTTCAGCGAGCTTAAATAGATCACCAAGTGCCCGATAGTTGACACCTTGGGTTTGCTCAGTCATGTTCTTGGGCCCACTCTATAAAACCATTATTAGAAATAAAAATTGATATAAACAGAGAATCAGTGGTACTCATAATTTCTGACACTCTTACTAGGCAAATATTGATGTGCATTACTCACCATCGTGTATGTCTTCCCTGATCCGGTTTGGCCATATGCAAAGATACAGACATTGTATCCATCAAGAACAGAGCGAATGAGAGGTTGAGTATCTAAGAATACCTCATCTGCACACCATACAACTATTTGAGTCTCCTTCCAATACATAATTGAAAAGGAAGAACTAGTAGTGACAGAGTACAATACCTTGTGTCGCTGATGGGCCAAAAACCTTGTTGAAGCTAAAAGTTTTCCGGCCTTCCTTTCCAGACTTGGAAGGGGTGACAATGGTTATGTTGCCCTCGTCGATGGAACCCAAGGTGGAAGGGCTTGCTTGTCCAGGCAAAAAGGGACGTACCCTACAATATACCCTAATACTTCCTATATAGATAAGAAACAAAAAAATAAGAATACATTTTTCTTCTTCTTTCTAAAACACCAAACCTTTGCTTATAGAGGTTAGAATCTCCATGCATAAATGTTCAATGTAACAAACGCACCTTTAAGATCCTGCACCTGGTTGTATAGCTTTCTATTTTCTTCAAGAACTTTGTGATAACCAGTAGCAGCATGAGCCAAGCTAAACAGGTGCCTTCCTGAAACAAAATTTGCAAATTGTGTACTTTTATTATTATTTTCTGTATTAAAGTAGTTCATAAATCACAAAAACTTATGAAGCACATTAAATATTACCAAGAAGGTTGAGATCCTCAGAGTACTTCATTTGCATATACTCCATACCAGCCCTTGTAGTTATCAGATCATTCTTAAGTTCCTAGAGACAACAAGACTCATAAACATTTAAGTAACCATTATTGAGATGTTAAGGAATAAAGTGAAAAACAGAGAAGTTACCTCAACATTTTTTGACTGTTGTTCTAGAATTGAATGTTGCTTCAATGCCACTTCTCTTGATGCTTCTTTTTTTGTTTGTTTATGGTTACAGTAAATATCTGTTGTATCCATCTATATAGAAAAATATCAAATAAATGTTTTGGACGTAAGCAAAAAGTACCAGTGTATTTATCCTAACTTTATTTGTTACAGAAGCAAGAGTCATTTCATGAGTAAAAGAAGAAACACAATTCGAGCATACTAAATAAAAGTGATCTGAAACTTGCCTTTCTCCCACTAATATTAGTAGTGGTCTCAACCAGAACCTTTGATTTCGAAAAGGATTTGGTGCTATCAATACCATTTTTTAGAGCCGCTTTGATCTGCTCCAATGTTTTGAAACTTTGATTATTATATTACCAACTGCATTCTCAGCATACTGGCGTATGCCAGTATGCACAAGGAATAAAAAAATAACAGATAAGAAATGGACAAAAGATACCAAACATACCAATTCATTTTGGTTGTTTAGTCGATTTTCAAATTCTTCGACAAGTTTGCTCAGCATGGACTCCAAGAGCTGCATACAAACAACAGAGTAAGAACATCATGGAGCTGGTAATCCCATAGGAGGAAAGAGAATAGAAGCGATTAGATATGTCCATTGAACTGGTAAGTAGCTTACAAAAAATAGTGAAGCAAATTAGTATACCTGTGGAACTTCATCTGGCCTTTTGTCGGACAAAACTGCACTGACCAACATTTTAAGGGGGCGCGATGTTGACTGCTTGGAACACATATAAAGCAATCAACAAATCAATCAGATTGCAAACAGAAAGAGAAATCAATGCAACTAGGAAGTTAGAGCGTGGAGCTAACCATGTCGCTGGAATCAAAATGAGCGTCGCCATTGAACCCAGCTTCGTCATAGGGCACTTCACCTTCATTGATCGATTGGCTCCTCCGGAAAGGCTCAGAGTTCTTCCTCCCAAAGGACTTAAGATTCCCCCCGTACTTCCACGGCCCTGTGCCACCGCATTGCTTCCAATCACCGTACGACTTGAGTGCGAGGACGCAGTTCACCACCCTGGCGCTCTTCCCTCCCTGCGCCCAGAAAGGCAAAAAGGCACATCAAGGTCACACAGGCTACACGAGAGTGTGTGTAGAAAGCAAGGGTGTGGTGACAAGTTGCTGCAGCTGCAAGCAAAGCCAAGTGGTGGTGCCCCATCCCGCTCGTTTCGACACGAACCTGCTCCAAATCGGAGGCCTCGAAGCACGGCAGGCCGATTTCCTGCGCCGCCACCAGGAAGTTGCGCACGTTCTCGAAGTACTGGAACGCCGACAGCGCCGCGCCGTCAGCCTGCAGCACGGAGTCCGCCGCCGAGTTCACGACCACCTGCACGCACGAGCGTGGCACAACGGGCACCGTCACGACACAGTGGCGACGGCGGCGGGAACGAACGGGACAAAATAACGAACACAAGGAGCGCTTGCCTTCGAGACGGCGCCCGGGTGGACCCGGTTGAGCGCGCCGCAGAGGATCTGGCCGTTGCGGAGGCCGACGCGGAACTCCTCCTCGGACGGCTCCTCCGGGAGATCGCGCGCGGCGACCGCCCCCACCGTGCGGCGCAGCCACCCCGCCGCCTCGTTCCTCCTCGCCGCTGCACCCACCAATTGACCCGAGGCACACAAAATTCAGAAAACCCCGCACGGGCGAGCCCGGCAAAAACACAAGCGATGTGAGGGCGTGCGAACCGCACCGGCTTCCTCGGCCCTGCGGGACGCGAGGTCGCGGTCGCTGAGGCGGCACCCGTGCTGCCGCAGCACGTCCTCCACCACGGCAGCCGCGGAGAGCGAGAGGATCGCCGCCGCCTCCGCCATTCCCTCCACCACCGTGCTGCGCTGCTGCGGTCGGTTCGGTTTGAAATGGGCGGCGGAGCTTAAGCTGTTGCGCAGTCCATTAATGGGAGCTGCTGGGTTCTCTGCCTCGGCGTGGTGGTTTTGTGGGACGGGGTGGTTATAATGGAGGAGGAGGGGAGGTGGGTGCTTTGTGGCCTCCTGGGCTCTCCCTGCCTCCTTTTCTTTCGGCTGCTAAAATTGTGGTTGTGAAGTGGAAATATTGCTCCCCTTTTCCTCATTTCCTTTCTTTGTTTTTTGCAACCGGCTATTTTGTGTGAGTAAAGTGCACTGTGATCATGACTAGGGAGCACTGCCTCTGACCCCGGGTTCGGAGGCTGATTAGCTAATGTAATCACGCCAGTATTCAGTATTTACAGCTGCTGATGACCAGGCGAGTAAATTTGGCCGCGAATGGTTTAGGTCAGGTTCGAATGCAAAATATTTTTTTAGGGAGTATGGTTCTATGAAATATTTTAGTTTCAGAGTGCCAAAAAGTATTTGAATGCAACAAACTTTACCGTGTGAGAACAACGGTATTATTAAACCATATGTGTATACCAAGCGGTTTAAAAATATGGAGTTGTAAAGCACCCACAACTCCAAGTTATTTTTTCGGTATAGTTTCTCAATGTTAGAGTTTGTGTAGCAGAGTTTACAGTGCATTTTCAAACACGCCTAGCTACATGCATTCGCAATCATCAGAGTATGAATTACCTTGACGTTAAAATTTTCTATATTATAAATATATTACAATAAAGATTAGTAAAAATAATAATATCACATACTGACCTTGTTATCACTGCCATGCCTAAGTTGCATTTTATTTCACCACGCGGGAAGCGTGGAGAGCAACCAAACAATTGTTTTTTTTAAAGTTGCATTTTATTTCCAGAAGAGAAGCTGACAAATAGTTTAGTTAAATCTATTGGGAGCGTTCGGTAGGACTGGACTAGGCAGAATTGGGCTGGTCATTCCTTTTTTCCTTGCCGAATAGGCAACTGGTTCGGGAATCAGCCGAATTCTGTCTAGTTCCAATCTGCCGAACACAGCCAGGTATTGCTTTCGCAAAAAAAAAAGTATTAATTCTCTTTTTAATAAGATGTTCATTTCAGCAAGGAACTGCTCTATTGTAACTTCGCTAATGGGGAGCATCTAAGCAAGTCGTGAACTTAAATCAGGTGAGTAGATTTTATATTAGAGCAAACCCAACCGATTGATCGAGTTGGGTTGACACATAACTTAATCTACTCTTTATTTTGACATATTCCCTTTTTTTTGCGAGAATTTCGACATATTCCCTGGTTGACATAGCTTTCCCGATTGATCTACCAAATCCGCTCCGGAAAAACCTAGTTAACTACTCACACAGCGCGTCCTTTCGCCAAATGTTGTCTTCCCCTAGCTTTGAGCTCCAGCGCATGCGTTCTTGTGTTTGCCACCATGGACAACGGACAAAGAAAGGACATCGTAGAGAACAAAAATTTGGCAAGTTTTGAGATCAAAGCTACGTCACTGAGAAAGGAAAATAGAGTTGAAGTGCTCCACTCAACCGTGCCTACTAATAACTAACTTTGCGAAACCACCGCCTTGGGATCGCCGAACAGTAGCTCATCGTGTTTTGACCTGGCTGGCCTTGCAGTTTTGTTCCATCCAGCCCATGTAGGGTACGGTATGCCTTTATTTGGGGGGATGAAAAGAAAGACTGGAAGAGGACACATAATTTCAGAGACCAGTGCCTGTTGTCGGTAGATGCGAATGCGATTTGTTACCGATCATCTCACACTGGCGTGATGTCAAAGTTGGAAACTAAAGTCTACTGTAAAATAGAATGTGTTGCCTTATTGGCATCCAAACTATACACCTGTACCTAGCTTTAGCTCTACACTATAGCCACAACTAAAGCTATACCAAACAGACTAGTTTTTATATTAAGAAATGAGCCAAACTAGTACTCTTCGGTCAAGAAAAATATGCAATTCTAGCACATTGTTACGTTTTAGTATCTTAACATCATATTCGATTGAACTTATCAACTATGACACAGTGTTTTCCTCTCACAACAAAATAGAATTAGCCGACTTATCAGCCACAAAAACCATAACAGCCGAACAACCATAAGTTTGGTCAACTATAGATTAAAAGTATCAATATTTATGATACCAAATAAATACCATTAAATTAATTACGAAATATGAATATCATTCACTATAACTTGGTTAAATATGAACCACTTTTTGTGGCGCATAACCCATAACGAGAGAACAAGTAGCCTTCCCTTGATTTTGATTAATAAAATAGTGAGGATGAACACATGATTCTCAAAATAAATAAATAGGAAAAATACAAAATTAGAATAACGATCTGTCTTGATTCTTAATACTGTATGAAAGTTGTCCAGCTCAGTATTTTTAGATGCAGGTACATGATCCAATGCAATAACATCAGCGTGCTACGATACTAACAAAAATAAATATAATATGTTGCCATTCGCTAGTAAATAAAAACAATTTAATTTAATGATTGTAGTCTTACATTCTACACTTGGAGTAAATAATAATTGTCGGTTGCAAAATTGATTTTTTCCCCTTTATAAATACGTTACAGGAAGTGTACTGTATTTTCACGAGGAGCATCTATTCAAATTCAGGCTCCAACACGAAGCTCCAAACGATCAAAACAAGGCTCCAAAACGTTTGCGATAATAGGCGAGTGGCGACTATGACATGACTTGATCACTCCTGCCGCGTACGGTCCCACACAAACGCTCTGCTCCCGTAACGGTCACCGAAGGGCTCATTTTGAACGGCGGCTCGTGTGCTCGGCTCGGCCGCTCGGCGGAGTGGAGCTTCGGCGCGAGCGCGACGAAAGCGAGTTGGCCCACCGCGCGTCGTGGGGTCCGGCCGGCGCGTCTTTGGGAGGCCTGCTGCCGCCACGAGGAAAAGAGGCAACCAAAGTTGCCTTGCCGCCGGCCCGTGAAAGCTACGGAGCGCCGGGGCGCGGGCCCAAGGCGTCAGCGGCGCGGTGTGGGTGTTGCGACGTGTGGCGGTTGGTGGGTAAAGAGAGCACGTAATCGCAGAATCAAACAACTTGATGATCAAAACGCGGAACAAATGGCGCATTTACATGGGAAATGAGTTTCTCCATGGCTCTATGAGTTCCCGTCCCCCAACATATGTTGGGAAGCTTTTCTAAAATATAAAAAACTTATATTGGGAAGGCAATTTTTTTGGGGCCTTGTGGTAGTTCGTCACCAAAAGTCAGATGCATTTGAACAGTGTTTACTTAAATTTGACTCCTTAAATAACCATCTCCGAGAGTTTTTTTTTTCTTCTAAACTCCTGTAAAAAGAAGAGCTCTTCTAAACTTAATTCCCCTAGATTCTCATATAAGGTGCAAGCCCGAAGTCGCCTCCCATCTCAACTAATTTATAGGATGTACAACATTTGCAACGCGTACGACTACATCGAGTTATCTTTTGCTGTATCTGCGCGTATAGTGGTAATCCCATGATCTATAACTAGCAGTATATCCTGGTTTATTAGGTATAAATTTTTATTTTCTGGCTAGCGTAGCTTTCTCATAAGCCAAGGCGGACGTGGAGGCAGACTACGCGGCCGGCGACGCAGAGGATCTCGCCACGGCCGGTGAAACCATGGCGGACGTGGAGGCAGACGCCCCCTATGGAGGATGAGTTTTGTTACGTAAACAAATACAGTACTGGAGAAGGAAGAATAAGGGGGGCTCTTAGAGATGCTTTAACGAGAACTCATATAATGGCATGGATTTGCCTCCGGTCCTAAAACTTACCAGGAAGTGGATAGTTCGTGGAATAATAATATATTTCTTTGGATTATAGGACTTTTAAGGTTGTTGTCCTCATAGAGATGTACTAAGCTAAAGTATTGGAATATGGTGAAAGTTGTAGATCGGGTGGTGATCTACAGACGACAGGGATTCGCTCAGTTCCATCTCTTCCTATTGTGGGTGGAGGAGAAGCCAAAGCAGATGAAGAACTTTGTCAAAAAAAAAAAAACTATTTTTGTGTATCAAATAAAGTTAGAGACGACACGAGGTGTACCAAGGCCTAAAGCATACTCCATCTGTCATATAATATAATATATTATAGTTTGTTCTAAGTCAATTTAGTTTAAATTTAACTAAATCTATAGCAAAGAATATTATCATCTAACACATCAAACAAGTAAGTTATGAAAATATATCTCGTAATAAATCTAATTATGCTCATTTTGCAACATAAATATTGTTGTTTTTTTTCTATAAATTTGATCAAAATTAAAACAGTCTGACTCAAGATAAACTAAAGTACACTGTATTATAGAACAGGGGAGTATATAATTGGACCCAAAACGTTGAAATTAATCTAAGGATCCATATCTCCCTTTTCCATTGTTATTATAGATAGTAATAATATGGTGCAGTGCCAAAAGGCTCTATTCACAAGTCCACGGTCGTCCTTGAACATTGATCACTTGTGATTTCCAATTTTTTCTGTGACCCACAAAGTAATAGAACTAGCAGTGTGCTACAAGCCTACGATCATAATGTTGCTTCCTATGAATCGTCCTTTTTAGCATAGCATGATGCCTAAAAGCGCACTTGTCACTATC
>DXKC01010098.1:0-10147 GCA_031170775.1 Cymbopogon citratus
GTCAGGGGCGTCCACTTCCACGCCACGCAGCCGCTCTTCGTGTCCGGGTACTGTGCTACTCCTCTTCTCCACTGACCACTCGGCTGCTCCAGTCCACTGGATCGTCCCCTCACCACACCTCAACTGGATCGTCACTTCACCACAACTGGATCGGTCGGTCGTTTCTGTGTTTAGTTCGATGTCTTTTGTGGAGGGGGTTTCCAGCTTCTATCGAGTGTTATGTTTCAGTATCGATATGAATTCTTAATAAAATTCCTAAGTTTCAATGTGAACTATGACACCCAGATCTTTGGACCCAGTCCAACTTATTTTGATCCCACTTCAGCCTAACGTGAAGAATGTCTATTACTTGTCAAAGGACAGCTGAACAGTTTTTTCCCATAGAAAATGTGCATCTGTAATTAATGATTGATGCTATTTTGAGTTTGCTGTGTACATCTGAAGAAAATGCATCTGATCTCAGTTTTGAGTTTTGCTGTATGTGATTTCGGTGAGGTCTCTGTTTTCCATCTGCTAGGGTAGTTGCTGTTTGGTGGCAATCTAGTTAGTCCAGAATTCAGATGAGGGCTGTGTGGTTAAACATGTAAAACTCTGGAGCGTTAGCTGCCCTGTTCGCTGTGGTGGCAATCTAGTTAGACTTTGACATGTCATATTGAGCTTACGAATATTCTAAGATCCTAGTTCCTGTGATGGAATGCAGGTGATGATTATAAGATTAAGGTCTGGAACTACAAGACTCAACGCTGCCTCTTCACACTTCATGGGCACCTCGACTACATTCGCACTGTGCAATTCCACCATGAGTGCCCATGGATCGTAAGTGCTAGCGATGACCAGACAATCCGGATCTGGAATTGGCAGTCACGCACATGTGTGGCGGTGCTAACCAGGCACAACCACTATGTCATGTGTGCATCCTTTCATCCCAAAGAGGATCTGGTTGTATCGGCATCGCTTGATCAGACCGTACGTGTCTGGGATATTGGGGCTCTGAGGAAGAAGTCAGCATCACCTGCCGATGACATCCTTCGTCTCACTCAGATGAACACAGATCTATTTGGAGGCATTGATGCCGTAGTCAAATATGTCTTGGAAGGCCATGACCGTGGGGTCAACTGGGCCTCATTTCATCCCAGTTTGCCTCTCATTGTTTCTGGGGCGGATGACCGGCAGGTGAAGATATGGAGAATGAATGGTAATAGTCTTATCACTAAATGGCCTGGACTTTGCATGTTTTTGGTGCTAGTCTTTTGTGTAGCTGAGCAATAACTATTCAAGCACTCCCTCAGTCCCAAAATAGTTACACTTTAGCTATTAATCTTGACAAATGTTTGTCCAGATTCATAGCTGAAGTTTCAACTATTTTGGGATGGAGGGAGTACGTTGTATGTATGTTTTTTCTTCCACATGATATAATTTCCTAGTAATTTATGTTTTCTAATCATGTATCATTCTTAGTATGCATATTGCTGGATAATGTAACTTTCTGCTAAATACAAGAGGCATGCCACTAATTTTGATGCTTTGGATTTATTATATGTTAATGTCGCATGTAAAATGGCTCTTGGTAGTGAAGTTTAGTGGACACAATTTTGCTGCTCTTTAGTACCTTAATTTGTTTCTGCTCTTTATGAACAGATACGAAGGCTTGGGAAGTTGATACATTGAGGGGCCACATGAATAATGTGTCTTGTGTGTTGTTTCATGTGAAGCAAGATATCATCGTGTCTAACTCAGAAGGCAAAAGCATTCACATCTGGGATGCCACAAAGAGAACTGGCATTCAAACATTTAGGCGGGAACATGACCGTTTCTGGATCCTTGCTGCTCACCCTGAAATGAACCTTCTTGCTGCTGGTCATGACAGCGGTATGATTGTGTTCAAATTAGAGAGGGAACGCCCGGCCTTCTGTGTTAGTGGTGACATAGTTTTCTATGTGAAGGACCGGTTTCTCAGGTTCTTTGAATACTCCACACAGAAGGAAGTGCAGTTGGCTCCAATAAGAAGACCTGGATCTGTCAGCTTGAACCAGTCACCCAGGACACTATCATATAGTCCAACCGAAAATGCTGTCTTGATTTGCTCTGATGCTGATGGGGGTTCATATGAACTCTATATTGTTCCCAAGGATTCTGCTGGCAGGTCTGATTACTTGCAAGAGGCAAAGAAGGGAGCTAGTGGTTCTGCTATTTTTGTGGCGCGCAACAGGTTTGCGGTCCTTGAGAGGAGTAGCAATCAAGTTTTGGTGAAGAATCTGAAGAATGAAATCATGAAGAAAAGCCCCCTTCCTATTGCGACAGATGCAATATATTATGCTGGGACAGGCAACTTGCTATGCAAGGCTGAAGACCGGGTGGCCATCTTTGATCTTCAGCAAAGGCTAGTTCTCGGTGAGCTACAGACACCTGCTGTCAAATATGTTGTTTGGTCCAGTGATATGGAATCTGTTGCACTCCTGAGCAAGCATGCTGTGGTCATAGCTAGCAAGAAGCTTGTCCATCAATGCACACTTCATGAAACCACCCGTGTGAAAAGTGGTGCCTGGGATGAGAATGGCATGTTCATCTACACTACACTGAACCATATGAAGTATTGCCTTCCCAATGGAGACAGTGGGATCATAAAAACCCTTGATGTTCCTATTTACATAACAAGGGTTATTGGGAACAACATTTTCTGCCTAGATCGTGATGGAAAGAACAAGCTGGTTGCAGTTGATGCATCAGAGTACATTTTCAAGCTCGCACTTCTCAGAAAACGCTATGATCATGTCATGAGTATGATTAAGAACTCCCAGCTGTGTGGGCAGGCTATGATTTCTTATTTACAACAAAAAGGTTTTCCAGAAGTTGCTCTGCACTTTGTGAAGGATGAGAAGACCAGATTTAACTTAGCTCTTGAGAGTGGTAACATTCAAATTGCAGTTGCTTCTGCAAAGGAGATTGATGACAAGGATCACTGGTACAGGTTGGGAATTGAGGCCCTGAGGCAAGGAAATGTTGGTATTGTGGAATATGCATACCAATGAACAAAAAATTTTGAGAGGCTTGCTTTTCTGTATCTCATTACTGGTTACTTGGACAAGGTGGGCTTCATGTGCAAAATTGCTGGACAGAATAATAATTTGATGGGACAATTCCACAATGCATTGTATCTTGGGGATGCTAAGAAGAGAGTTGAGATCTTGGAAAATGCTGGGCAGCTACCTCTTGCTTATGTTCTTGCTGTCACTCATGGGCTCACTGAAATTGCTGAGAGGATTGCTGCTGAATTAGGCGAGAATGTTCCTTGTCTGCCTGAAGGAAAATCACACTCGCTACTGATTCCCCCTGCACCTCTCACAGCCTGTGGTGATTGGCCATTGCTGAGGGTAATGCGTGGTATTTTCGAAGGTGGACTGGATGCTACTGGAAGGGCAGAGCTTGAGGAAGATGATGAAGCTTCTGGTGCTGACTGGGGTGATGAAGACTTGGATATTGTTGATGCAAGTGAGGTGGTGGCAAATGGTGGCGATTATTTTGATGCGGAGGAGGGTGAACCAAAGGAGGAGGACGGTGAGGAAGGTGGCTGGGACCTGGAAGATCTGGAACTTCCACCTGATACAGAGACTCCAAAATCTGCTGGCAATGCTCGCTCTGCTGTATTTGTCACCCCAACAGCAGGCATCCCTGTCAGCCAAATCTGGACACAAAAATCTTCTCTGGCTGGGGAGCATGCAGCTGCAGGGAACTTTGACACAGCAATGAGGTTGCTTAGCCGGCAGTTGGGCATCAAGAACTTTGCTCCGCTGAAGCCCTTGTTTCTTGATCTGCATATGGGCAGTCATTCATATTTGCGTGCAATTGCTGCTGCTCCGGTTATATCTGTTGCTGTAGAGAAAGGTTGGAATGAGTCTGCAAGTCCTAATGTAAGAGGTCCCCCTGCACTTATTTTCAGTTTCTCACAAATGGAAGACAGACTCAAGGCTGCCTACAAAGCCACAACTGAGGGCAGGTTCCCAGAAGCACTGAGGCAGTTCCTTAACATCTTACATACCATTCCTGTAATCGTTGTAGACTCATGGAGAGAAGTTGATGAAGTGAAGGAATTAATCGAGATAGTGAGGGAGTATATTCTTGGTCTGAAGATGGAACTCAAGAGAAAGGAATTGAGGGATGATGTGACCCGGCAACAGGAGTTGGCTGCTTACTTCACAAACTGCAAGCTTCAGAGAATTCATATGAGGCTTGTGCTTGCAAGCGCCATGGCTCTTTGCTTCAAGCAGAAAAACTATGCTACTGCAGCACACTTTGCAAGCATGCTTCTTGAGAACAGCCCTCAAGAGGCTCAAGCAAGGAAGGCTCGACAGGTGCTGCAAGCTAGCCAGAATAAGGATGATTCTCACCAACTGAACTATGACTTCAGAAATCCATTTGTTGTTTGTGGCGCTACATATGTTCCTATCTACCGTGGCCAAAAGGATATTTCTTGCCCATATTGTGGATCCCGGTTTGTTCCTTCAATCGAAGGGAAGCTTTGTACCATATGTGAGCTTGCCATAGTTGGGGCAGACGCTTCAGGCCTGCTCTGCTCCCCTACGCAGCTGAAGTAGACGGTAGGTCTCCTATATTCTTTCTACTGTCTTAAAGTTCTAAGACTATCATATATTTTACCTGGAAGTTCAGTGATTGTATAAGGAATAATTATTTAAATGGTTTTACCAAGTTGTTTTTTCTTTTCGTTTTTGTTTGCTTAACTACTGTTATCACTTGCCATGTGCTTAAGGACTGTTGATTCACACTTCAAAATTCCTTTTGGGTGTCTTGGGCTTGCATTAAATCTATAATCTGGTTTTAATCTTTGCTTGATACATGGTTTTATTTGATACTAGATTAAAGTTTATGTAATTGCATGGTTGCAAACGTAACCGAGTCATGTATACTGGATGAACCATTGCATTGTTTTGTTGGGGCTTAAAGAGTTTGTTGATGAATATCAGGTGGCAAGCAGTAGATTCTCTTCAATGTTTCTTTTACTACCTTGAATTATGAGTGCAAAGTTTCCTAATTGACAACATATTTAAATTGTTTGCTGGCTCTGTTTGGTTAAGCTAGATCTCTTTAACTACCTGGCTCTTGATGAGTAAGGGATTCTGTTGCACCCGTTTTTTGTTTAATTGCTCTGTGGGACTTGCTTAGAGTCATGGGTGATGGATGATGGTTGTTTGTATCTTATAATGCTAATGACCTTCAAATTTTATCTGGCTTGCTCAGTTTGCGTATCCAATTAATCTCTTCAGATAGCTACTTACTGATATTAGCATTCTGCCCTTAGAGCTATTTGATGTGACACACAATTTCATTTTATATTCTTAGTTTTTATGAAAGTAGTAAGCATCTATTGTACTGTCTTGACTCCTGCACTGGCCTATGTCATAGCTGTTGTGCAGTTTGTATCTCCATTTCTAAAATTTGATTAGGATGTGATTAGATACTTTGCATCTAGTTTACTGTTCTGCAAAGCTGATCATGGTCGTAGCTGATTGCCTTATTCTAATCCTAGAATGTACTTGTAATTCCTTATCTAGAGTATGTTCTAGGATTTAGGATAGAATGTACTCTAGTAACTCATTATCCTTTTTTATATTACGGTAGTAACTCCTTACCTGGTGTACATGGAAAAGTTTTTTCATACCTATCTTGTAGTTTGTTGGATTTGTGACTATTGTTGAATTTTGATGTGTTACCGTCTGCTAACTTAATTTAGTAGCCTGTACAGATTGATGTGGGATTATTAGCACAAGTAGCTCTTATCTTTTTCAAAGTTTGAATTTGCAATCTTGGCTTAATAATTGCCATTAGGTGAGAGAATGCGGTTGAATGACCTTTTGACGCTGATTGCAGATGCTAGCTTACCTCCTGCTGTCTGCATCTTCAGCAATAGCATCTCGCAATGATGTTTGGACGTCTCAATCTGGAGGGGATCAATCAATTCACCAAACTTATCAACGCTTCAGCCCTTCAACCTCCATGGCATTCCTAATTTTGGTCTGGAGGGGTTCAATTCGTCTTGGTCTTATCTCAATTATCGTAGCTGCGATTTCAGCTCTGTTTTTGTAAACCTATTGATGTACGATAGCTGATGTGAATGCTGGGTCACTAAACCCAATTTTCTGTTTATGGCACATACCATCTTGATCTCTACAGTTTCAGTATATTGCACAGTAGATTGTACTCAACATTTAAAATTTGAAGTGATTGTACCAAGGATTGGGGCTAGTGTTTTAGCACTCAAAATATGAATGGTACACAACTTTTTATCACTATTGCAATATCAATATTTTTTGTCCAGTTTATATGATGTCTTTGTACCTTAACTTGGAATGCAGGTATGTTTGATAAAAAAAGAATAAGTGCATACTTCCACGTAGAGAATAGACATCATATAAGTGCATAGTATACTGTGTACAACATATGACATAGTACACAACAAATGTTGCACCCAAGTGACTTAGTACCCATCGATGAAACAAATAGAAATGTTCTAAGTGACAAGTCAAAAATAGGTGAGGCCCTAGACTTCGGCTCTCGGTCTTTCTTTGCACTTGCAAGGCGAATGTGAAACCTCAATCTAACTCCATTGTTTGTGGCATCATGAACCTCCTCTAGCCACATTACCAAGATCAATGGGGATTTCTTGCACTGGGATATCATGTGTGCTCATACTCATAGGATTCGTCATCAATGATGTCGCATCTTCATTTTGAAGCGGTTGGTTCTTAAACGTTATGCATCCTGAAATTTCCTAATATTTTTCACAGAGGAGAGATAAGTAGTGCCAATTAAAAGATATATTTTTGAATGAATTTTGCGACAACACTCGCCGGAGCTTGTTGCCTTCTCGTCACTCATTTCCCATGATAATCAGACCCTATAATTTGAAATTGTCACGTCTATAGTTCCAGTCTGATTCTTCAATATTTTCGTCATTTGTTAAATCAATACTCAACTTGTTCTTAAGTTGAACACTGCACATAAATCAAATCAGTGAGCTAGAAAAACCTATATGAAACGGGAAATCGAGATTGATAAAATCACCACAGACGCCTCGTTGTCGAGGGCACGTTGCCTACCACTAAAGAATAATGCCGTTAAATCCTAAAATAAATCTAGGAAGATGCGAGCATCCATGTCAAAGGTACACAAATTACCTATGTATATGGTCGAGACCAGATAACATCAAGTATAAGACTATAACAACTACCGGTTTTAACACAAACAACCTCCTCTTTCTCGTACTCACATATCGGCGCGTGCACACACAAACACATCCGGTGTCAACTCAAAGTTCATTTTTAGATAATATATGGAGAAGCTCAAGTTCCTTCTAGTGTTAACTTATACTTCTTTTTTTAGATAAACAAAAACATTTTTGACCTACTTCCTCTTTTGACATGTTTTTTTTACAACGAAACACAATATATTGATTAACAACAGCTTACTGTTAGAACCATTACATCGTTAATGGTTACACTTTAGAGTGCCGTTATGAAAGGACACTTAAGATCATGGTGTGCACAAGCACAAATACCATTGAAACTAGTCTGATGAAGTTGAGAAGCAACGAGTGCTTGCTTGGTAAGGAAATCTGCCATCTGATTGTTCCTTCTATCTATCCTTCTAATAGCAATGGAGGAACCTCGTATGGAATTGTTGATGGTTTGAGTAAGCCTCTGGTCCGGGGGATTCTCCAGGTCAGTTCCATCAAGGAAATAGACTAACTGCTGATTATCACTTAGAATTGCACCTTGCTGGACCTGCAAAGAATTGAGGAACTTCATTGCTAACGCCATGGCAGCCGCCTCCGCCATGATAACTGAGGTTGAAGACCTCATTGCCACCTTGATGAAGATACTTTGTGGTGAATGAGCCTGCATATTGACAAGAAAAATACCTAGCCCAGCAACAGTGGGACCATGAACTGGATGATCCGGAGCAGTAGCAGCATCAGTGTAGCAGCGCCAACCATCCAGGAGAGTTGGCTCTTTTGACATGTGTTTTTTTTTATCTTTCACCCTTGTGTTGTTATTATTATTACACTCTTTAATGTGATATAGGTTTATTAAAACCATCATTTTTATAACAACAACTATTACTCTCCCCGTTCCGATTATAAGACATTTGCCTTTTCTTAATACTCCCTCCGTTCTCCTTAAAAAACTTAATTCTAGCTTTGAGTTTAGATAGACATTTGTCTAAGTTCAAAGTTTTTTTTTCTAGACAGAGGGAGTACATATTTTTTTTATATACTTAGATATCAACTATGTCTAAATATATAATTAACAACGTACCAAAAAACCAAAACATCCAGTAGAACTAGAATTTTGGGTTACTTTATTGTCTTCTATTTTGAAAGCCTTATTTTCATGTCGTTTTGGGCTAACCTATATCTTATCTCTATATCTTTCTATCAAAACTTACTCCATATATCTATATATCTTATATCTCTATCTCCATATCTGTATCCATATCTCTGTCTCCATACCTGTCTTCTATTAAAAAAAAAAATGAAAGAACGACAACTCTGAGTCTCTGACAGTCATGGACTTGGTAACGTAAATCTGACCAGAAGACGTAAACCTGGTATCCTACGTAAGCTCTTGGGTCAGGCGGAATCGCAGAAAGCGCGAAGCAGCGCGTGGTATAGTAGTAGTCGAGAATTATTTTTCTTCCCATCCTGCTGCTGCCGTCTGCGCCGTGCCGTGACTTGGTGACTCCTCCTTCGCTCCCCTCGTCGTCGACCACCGTCCCCGTCGCCGCCCTCCCGCCGACCGCCTCATCTGCCGCCGGAGCCAAACCCTAACCCAGCGTGCCCGCGTCTCCGCTCGCCGCCCGGCCTGATCTCCTCTCCGGACGCGGGCTGGCCATGGGGCTGGGTCCGTGACGGATGCCAGCGCCCCGCGGTTGCGCGCGACGAGGCCGTGGAGGGCGGTAGCAGCGGAATCCAGTAGCCGAGCCGCGTGGTGTCTGGTGCTGTAGCAGCAGCAGCAGCGGGAGGTGGGGAGCGAGGCGAAGGGATGGACGATTTCGACAGCGGCGGTCGGAGTGGGGACAGGCCGGGCGCCGCCGCGGCCGGAGGCGACGACGGGGCTGCTCCACCGTTGCCCCAGACGGTAAGCTCCAGATATCTCCTGGTCTCTCCCCCTTCGTAGTTTAGATGCTTATTATGGAAATTTCGGGGTCCTTAGTGTCCTGTTGCTTGATTAAACGCTGATGACTATGGACTGCGGTCAGATTCGGCTCGATTGATAACCCAAGGATGGTGAGATGATGATATGTTTGTTGCACACTGAGTTGGTTAGTGGTTGTTGCTAGGCAAATTAGCACCTATGAGAAGTTGAGAACCTAAAAGGGATCAACAAATGTATGTACTATGCACAATCTCTCCAACTGTTTTTTTTTCCTAGATGGAACAATTCTAAAGCTAGGATACTATTCAAGTTTTTAAACTATCTGTGTATCATGAGAGTTGCAATTTGAACTGCTGGATTTGGCGCGGAATGTGCTTGCTAGTTTGAAGTGGTTACGTGCCGTTGTAGGAGACGTTACTCATCCGGATGGAATTTAATGAATCCGTTATTATCATGAGATTTGTAATTTGAACTGCTGGATTTGGCGCGGAACGTGTTTGCTAGTTTGAAGTGGTTACGTGGCGCTATATATGAGGTCTGGCCAATTGCAGTAGTTGTAGGAGATTTTCCACATCCAGATGGAATTTAATGAATCCGTCATTTTGGAAGCAGATCAATGTGTATCATGAGAGTTGCAGTTTGAACTGCTGGATTTGGCGCGGAAAGTTACGTGTCGCTATATATGGTGTCTAGCCAATTGCAGTAGTTGTAGGAGACGTATCTCATCAGGATGGAATTTAATGAATCCGTTATTTTGGAAGCGGATATGTATGACACATGGACCTTTTTGACGCTGCCTGTTTCTTTAAGTTTGTCTCGAGTGGGGCGAATTCTGCTTCATCATGTCCCAATATGCGATTATTTTAAATAGCGTCCGCTTGCTGCTTTCTAATGGATTATGGAGTTTATTAGATCACGAGTTCATGACTCTGAAGGAGATGACTGGTTATTCGCTATTATACATTTGGGGTGGGGGG
>DXKC01010131.1:0-19816 GCA_031170775.1 Cymbopogon citratus
TTGCCGCGAGTGCGGGTGAGGGGAAAGGAAGAGAGATGGCGAGGAATTGAGGCACAGGCCTTGACCTCCGCGGAGCCGGCCCTACATCTCCGCTTCGGTGTCCGCCCCTGCCATGGAGTTGCTCCAGTGTCGTCGCACGTCACTGTTGATTGCGTCTCCGTTGGGTCCGCCCCTGCACCTCCGCCTGGCTACTCGAATCTACCAGGGGTCCGTCCACACGGCACCTGCAGCTCTTGCGCGCCCGCCCGCCTCTGTCAACTGTCCGTCTCGTATGCTCTCTGCCCCTCCTCTCTGATCTCCTCTTCCTCTGTTTCTTTCCCTCATCCTCTGTTCCCTCCTCTTCCTCTGTTTTTGTCCTGTCTCGTGCTTTGTTATGTAGAGGTGACCGGAAGTGCTTTAGTTTTTTGTTTTTGCAGCTAATAGCAGATAGCACAATGACAAGTTATATTTTGTCATTTGAGACTAATTTGTTGCTATTGAGTGATGAGATTTCAGATTTAGCAATATTATGGTATGATTTGCTTCTGAAATTTAGTAGCATTATATATATTAAGATTAAGATGATTATATGGCGCCTTACGATGTGTATATGGCGTCGCCTAGGCGTCCGCCACAAACGCCTAGGCGTTGTGAAGGGGGTCGGACGCCGCGCCTCGCCTCGTCGCCTCAAAAACATTGGTTCTAACTTCCTATTAAACCCTGCGCTATTTTCGTCAACTAGCACCACATCATCAGCAAAGAGCATACACCAAGGGGTATCACCTTGTATGTCTCTTGTGACCTCATCCATCACCAAAGCGAATAAATAAGGGCTCAACGCTGACCACTGATGTAGTCCTATTTTAATTAGAAAATCACTAGTGTCGTCATCACATGACACACATCACTAAATCCCTGTACATATCCTTGATGAGGGTAACGTAATTAGTTGGGACTTTGTGCTTCTCCAAGGCCCACCACATGACGTGTCTTGGCACTTTGTTATATGTCTTCTCGAAGTCAATAAATACCATGTGCAAGTTCTTCCTCCGCTCCCTATATCTCTCCAGCAATTGGTGTATTAAGAAAATTGCCTCCATGGTCGACCTACCAGGCATGAACCCAAACTGGTTTTGGGTCACACTCGTCCCTCTTCTTAGGCGATGCTCGATAACCCTCTCCCAGAGCTTCACCGTATGGCTTATAAACTTAATTCCACGGTAGTTCGTACAACTCTGAACGTCTCCCTCATTCTTGAAGATCGGTACTAATATGCTTCTTCTCCATTCTTCACGCATCTTGTTTGACCGAAAAATAAGGTTAAACAGCTTAGTTAACCAAACTACCGCTCTGGCACCCAGGCATCTCCACACCTCAATGGGGATACCATCAGGGCCCAACGCTTTACCTCCCTTCATCTTCTTCAAAGCCTCTGTAGTCTCTGCCTCTTGAATCCTCCTCACAAAGTGTCTATTGGTATCATCAAATGAGTCGTCCAAATCAAGGGTAGGACCCTCATTCTCTCCATTAAACGGCTTGTCGAAGTACTCTCTCCATCTATCCTTGATCTCCCCATCCTTCACCAGAAGTCGATCTGTCGTGTCCTTGATGCATTTGATTTGGTTGATGTCCCTTGTCTTCCTCTTGCGGATCTTAGCCATCCTATAAATGTCCTTCTCTCCTTCCTTCGTGCCTAGCCGCTGATAGAGGTCATCATACGCCTGACCTTTAGCTACACTCAGAGCTCACTTTGTAGCCCTCTTCGCTATTTTATAGCCCTCAAAGTTGGCTGCACTCTTGTCATGATGGAGGCGCTTGTACCACTCCTCCTTAATAATCCTTTGCACCTCATCATTCCACTACCATGTGTCCTTCGCTTCCCTTTTGCCTCCCCTACTCACGCCAAACACGTATGAGGCCACATTCCGAACACATGTTGCCATCTTTAGCCACATGTCGTCTGCATCTTCTCCTTCCCAAGGCCCCTCGCTTAGCATCCTCTCCTTAAATGTTTGCCCTAGTTCTTCCCAAAGTTTCCACCACTTCGTTTTCTTAATCTTGGCCCATTTGTCCCGGTGGACACGTACCCGAAAGCAAAAATCCGCCACCACAAGCTTGTGTTGAGGGACAACACACTCTCCAGGTATCACCTTACAGTCTAAGCAAACACATCTATCCTCCCTCCTTGCAAGAATAAAGTCGACCTGGCTAGATTGTTGTCCACTACGAAAGGCCACTAGGTTGGATCCCCTCTTCCTAAAGAGGGTTCGATATCAACAGGTCGTAGGCTAATGCGAAGTTCAAAACATCATCCTCTTGATTCCTACTACCATACCTGAACCCCTGATGCACCCGCTTAGAACCTACATTAGTGGCAGCCACATGGCCGTTGAGGTCTCCTCCTATGAAGAGTTTCTCACTGATAGGCACGGTACTAACCATGCTATTAAGATCTTTCCAAAACTGGCTCTTGGTGCTCTCGCTAAGGCCTACCTGAGCTGTATAGGTACTGATCACGTTCAGAGCCAAATCTCCAACTACCAACCGGACAAGGATAATCTGGTCGCCTTGCCTCCTGACATCAACAACCCCATCCTTAAGGCTTCTATCGATCAAGATGCCTACACCATTCCTACCCGATGTTGTCCCTATGTACTAAAGTTTGAAGCCAGTATTCCCCACTTCCTTCGCCTTCTGGCCCTTCCATTTGGTCTCCTGAATGCATAGAATATTTACACGCCTCCTAATCGCTGCATCTACTAGCTCTCTTAACTTACCCGTTAGGGACCCTACATTCCAACTACCTAGCCGAATCCTAGGTGGCTCGGCTAGCTTTCTTACCCTTCGCACCCGTCGAGGGAAGTGCAAAGACCCTTGCTCATCTCTCACTACGCCCGGGCAAAGATGTAGCGCGTCACAAAGGTTGCGACGGCCCGACCCTTGCTCACTTATCATCGTACTCGGATCACGATACGACGCGCCACTAAGGGGATGACGACCCGGCCCTTGCCCATTTAACACCATACCCGGGTTTCGATGTAGCGCGTCGCTAAGAGGGTTACGCCCCAACGAATCCCTTTTGGTTTTCAAATCCATTAGAGTGGTTGTTTAGGATGTTGGTTCGCCAAACCTACCCCCCCTCCTCCTATATCCGGGCTTGGGACCGACTATGTTGAGACAACTCAAGAAAGTCTTCCAGTCAACATAGGCGGAGTTCCATACCCTATTAAATAATATGATACAATACTATTCTTCTTTTAAAACATTTATATAGGGATCATGATCGAAATGTCATGATAACTAAGCTTTTGATATCTTCATTGGACAAACATTGTGAAATGTCTTCTCCTGAGGCTATAGATATACTGGTATGGAGGGAGTAATGGCTGAATAGATGTGTATGTAATCTCTGTGAAGTTTTGTGGGTTAGGAACCCATATCCAACATAGTCTTTATTTATGTTGTAGAGTGTGTTTTCTCAATCACATGATCTGTAGTCTTGAAACCAGGTTGGTGTTGCTTGGAGCATAATAATTGGTTATAGCCACATAGCCTTTGCAATCAACTTCATCAAACCCTTGTAGGTCTTGCCATTTGAATGGCACATTCAACAATATATGTAATGACCTTTATGTTTAGTTTGTTCAAATCTATGCATGTTATTTGATTCAATGCTGGTGTTGATAGCTCTTGCTGAATTGTAGGGAACTGCTGATGAAGTGGTGGATTGGTCTCATGGTAAACAGCTTTGGGAACTTTGCAAAGAGAAATATGAGCCCTTATGGCTTAGGGGCGGGAAGCACTGTGATTTAGAGCTCTTCCCAGAATACATCCGGCACCTCACGAAATTTTTCCACACATTAGAGAAATCGGCATCCCATAGGAAAGCCTGGAGGGAAAGTGGGGACTGGATTGAACCCTCGCGTAAGAGCACTGACTTCTTTGAACTCTCGCGAAAGAGCACAGACCAAAGGGAAAAATCAAGGTCAACTTGCGATAGGACGAGAAACACTGAACATAGATATAGCAATGTCGAGAAGGTAGACAAGCTAAAGATATCATTTGATCAGTTTGAGAAATCCAGGAGAAGTGTTGACGTCTTCGAGAGGCCAAAGAGGAACATTGAGCAGCTGGACTGTGGTCGGAAGAGTGTCGACAGATTGGACAGGATTTGGGCTGGTTAAATTTCCTTTACATACAGGTTATACATGTGGTTCGGTTGTTTTGGCGGATTTTACAGATGCGGCATAAGAGTTGCTTCACCGACACAAAAGGAGAGAAGCATTGCTGACGAGGCTTCGTGTAGAGATGTGTGAAGGCTTATGTGGTCGGAGAAGTGTATGTTGGTCTTCAAAGAAATTGTTCTCTTCTGTCAGCTATGTTAAACTAAATGACATTTGGGAGTACTCCAAGGCAGCATTGTGTATAATCTGATGCTTTGTACCAACAATGCTTTTCTTGCGTTACATTAAATTGAACTTTTTCTTTGATGGGTCTGCGTTTTTTGACAACTTATATATTATTTATTAAAGCAGTTATATTACATAGAGGTCCTCAAAGAAGACCAAATTAAATTAAGGTTGCGACCAGAAAAAGAGACAGCAACATCGACTGAGGCGCAAAATAGTATGATTTTACCAGCGAGGGGTAGTTGTAGGGGGTGTTAGAGATGCATGCACTCAGATGGACTGACAATGCACAATGACGATGAAAAGAGGGTTGGTAGAGCAGTCGAGGAAGAAACAAGCGGGAAAGAGAGAGGGAGAGGGAAAGGAAGGAATCGGCGTCGCAACTGATTCGCGTGTGCGGGAAAGGAGCGGCTCGGTGGTTAGACCTCCCGCCAAAGCCTCCGGAGTCCCGATCAAAGCCTTCGGAGTCCCAATCGAGTCTTCGCGGGAAAGAGAGGGAGGGAGGGAAAGGAAGGATATGGTGGCGGGGCACCTGAAATCTAGCACCGGCGCCGGCACACGCGAGAGGCCTTCCCCGTCTGTGCGAGGCCGTCGTGGTCCTCGGCTCCGTGTGAATCTGCCCCGTGCGACTGCGCTCCCATCCGCATGACTTCCCGTCCGCACGACTCTGCTCTGCTCTGCTCCGTCCACAACCATCTTCGGCGCGATTGACAGGTATATCGCCCCTCCTCTTTCCTCTGCTGCTCGCTCGGCTCTGCTCTTCATCCCCTTCTTCCTCTGCCTTCCCTCCCCAGCTCTGGTCGGTGCTCGCCCCTCCTCTTTCTTCCTCTACTTTATTGCTCTCGCTGTTGTGCTCCATTGCTCCTTTCAGCTATTTTTTAGGGAAACTGGAGCTTCATTAATTAATGGCCAAAGGGTTACAATTAGTGTTTATGATGTTCGTGAGGCCAGGTGACATTATAGGCCACTCTGCCACCCGATCACTCTGAGACACCATACGAGTACAAGCATGAGCTAAATTATGACTAGTTCTCTTAACAAAACGAAAGCTAAAACCCTCGAAGCGGGCTCAGTTCATCCAATTCTTCAAGCAGTGTTGTGATCTAAGAAGGTTCACATGTTCTATTGTTCCAGAGATTTATAAGAACCTGGCAATCTGATTCCCGCTGAATGTTTTTAACACCACGTGCCTTGGCAAAGATCAATCCATCGCAACAGGCTCGAGCTTCGGCTGCCAGTGCATTCATGCAAAATTCATACCACTGTGCTGTACCGCCACATGACACTTGAAGATGCTGATCGACCCCGCTCATAAAATGCAGCGTCTACATTGCATTTCGTCCAGCCAGGTTCCGGGCGTTCCCAACGTTCCAGATTATTTTGAGGTCTTTCTCTTTCATTTGTATGTGCCATTTGCCACAGATCAAAAGCAATTTCAATAGCCCATTGAACTGCAATCGTAACTGGCAGCTGCTCCTGTCCATGGCGCCTATTTTTTATTGCCATCCAGAGAGACCACATACCACATAGGATCACCGATGCATCTTTCGCTGAAATCACCACCGGATCAATCAGATCTTGTGCCCAAATAATTGGGTGTAGATGAGGGATTTTGACTCCAGCTAAGTTCTTGGTGAGCTTCCAAAATTTTTTTGGCGTTAAGCATTCCAACAGGACGTGCCTGACTGATTCTTTCTCTTCCCCACAAACATCACAGTTTGCTACAGGTTCAATGTGTCTTCTGTTAAGTTCCTCTTTGGCCGGTAAGAAGTAGTTCACCACTCTCCACCAGAAGACCTGGACTTTAGGGGGCACACACAATTTCCAGATTCTTTTCCAGCTAGGATTGGAGGTGCATCAAAGCTCCCAGTGCAATTAGAATGGAGATGAGGGACCGCTTGAATATGGAGATGATGGACCACTTGAATAGACATGTCTAGATGATGTTGAGTTGTTGACTAGAGATTTCAGATCAGCACCTATACTACTTATATTTATTCGCACTAGCAGTACTTGTAATTAAGTTATGTTACTAGACTCTAATTTTTTCCTATTGAGAGAGGAGAGATTTCAGATTTGCTATTTTGCTACTTTACGTTTAGATCTGCTATTTAAAATGATCATATGCTTTTGCACCTTAAAGAAGAACCGTGGAGAATTTTATAAGGATCAAACTTTATTGAAGTCGCATGTCATGAAAATGCCTGTAGCTTGCTCAAAATCTGCTCTGAATGTTGAACTGCTGTGCTGTTTTCAGTTTTGACATACCTGTGTTTAGATATCTGTAGTTTCAAATCTGGGCAGAATTAGAAGTTGATATTTAAAACAAAAATGATCTACATTTGTAGCTTAACAATCGTTGTTAAAGTTTCCCTCCCCTAATTCTTCCTGGTTTGAGAGTTATAAGGCAGTTTACAAAGGGTTTCAGGCTGTTTTCAGGCAGTTAAAAAAAATTAAAGAGGGCAAACCACGTTGGGCCTTTGGCCGGCCCATGGCCTGCCGACCGGCCCAGCTGGCCCACGGCCAACTGCGACAGGGCACCGCGGCCACCACTGGTGGCACCGTACGCCGCCGTGGGGCTCGAGGCCGAGGCATGCAAGGCCGAGGGGCCGCCACCTCTGCTCCTCCTCGCCCACTTCGCCTCGCCACTTCAACCGCTCGCCCTCGTACGCTCCGTCGCGGGGTAGAGCAGCAGCAGCGCCGCCGCCGCCGTCAACTCAGCGTCGCGCCGTGCGCTCGCTGCTACGCTGCCTCCTCCGCCTCGCCCACGCCTACGCCGCCTCCTGCTTGACCTCCCGTGCTCGCTCACGGCCGGGTTCGCGCAATGGGGTGTAACACCCCAAACGCCACAAAAGCCTAAGATATCACTAAACGTCCCTTCCCTCAGGCTAGAGTATAAAGCTCGGGAACAAAAACCAACATCAAAGTGGTACGCAGAAACAACAATGAGACAAAATTATACTTAAATAAAGCTCCAACTTAAACATTTTTACTTAACCTCGGAGGATTCCATGAATATAAACTAAGTTTAAGTGAAATTATTATATCTAAATGTGGGTGAAACTGTAAAGACGTGCTCCTAGTCCCATCCCTTCAAGCAAAGTGTCCAATCAAGCACCTGGAAAGACAGAGGGGTGAAAATAAATCTCAGCAAGCAAACTGTCTTAACATGTCATTCATTCTACAATTTAATTAGACATCAATTTAATCGTAGAAGGATATATAACATGTGGAAATAATAATTAATAGTCAGTTTAATTATCCAATGACATTGCCATTAAGAAGTTACCAACATTATACAAGATATCCAACAAATTTTGATACAATGTGAAAGGCATGATATACAGTAAATAAACCACATTATATATTAATAAAATAAAGTAATGCTCCTCATAATGAAAATAATACTCATCTCCACTTCATGCCAACAAATCCTCAATACATATGAACCACAAAGGGTGCAAATGCAATGCATATGCATGTCTCTTGCCTGCATACCCAACAAGGTATGGAGCTGCAGCGTACCCCTCCTCGGGCAACATACGATGTTGTACCAGTACGGTCATGACCATAGGTCAACGACATAATCCATAAGAGCACTCCGAAATAGTCATATAGCTTTCTCACCGACCTGGCTCAAGCGCACTCCGGAATAGTTATATGACTTTCTCACCGACCTGGTCAATGCACATGCTCATGTAATAATGTCCATGATGCAATGATATGATGCAACTACAAGTATACTTACCTCATCTTCCATTTACATTCACAACCCTGAAACCTATCCCTTTCCTTCGATAGATATATTTACCACAAATGTCATACACACCTCCACAATTATAAAGCACTTACCTTCCGATGACATAGACAAATGACATTCAGCAATTATATCATATATACTTTACTTCAAAGAATGAGTGAATCATGATTCGATATAACATCTTGGTTCAATTAATATTATTACAAAGTGTAGGTAGAAACTAATTAAGTCAAGCTGTAGCAACCACCGCTACGTTTACTTGCCTCCAAAGATGATGCAAGATCATGATCCAAGAATGATCCAAAGATGCACCACCTATTCAAACAACATCACCTCAGAAAACACTCAAACAAATGCATACAAATAAAACATAAAGCATTCGTACGGCCTGCGCTATCGTTTCCCTTAAAACCAACGACCAAACAACCCACCCACAATAACAATCACGTTTCATTTCTTTGGTGTCGACAAATTATATGTTTAAAATTATGAAACTTTTATAGGACATGGCCAACATCATTATCTTCAACCTCTATATAAAACAATATAGTATACGAGATCTCCAAGATGGCATAACCGACATCTAAACTTAACTGATCTTTTCTAACCATAAAAACAGGACAGCAGGATTCCAAAATTCATAGCTGGAGATATATTCACTCAAAATTCATAAAATTTACCAATATAGAAATCCTAAGAAATATTGTAGAATTTTTGTATATAACTTTCAGATTTTGAAGACATTAAGATGTCCAAATCAAGCGAAGAAGCTAACTGAACTTTTCCGATGATAGATAAACAGCAGCAGACTAAAACATTCATAACCGGAGTTATATCTATCCAAACTTTATGATCTTTACCAATCTGGAAAGATTATGAAATTACCTACAACCTTTAGATCATTCCACAATATTTAGTAATTAAGACAGCATAATACTAAGACTATCCAGAATTTTGACAGCGCAACTGTTTCATCAAACAACTGCGATATCTCCCAATCCAGAAGGTATATAAAGGTGATATTTATACCAAAATAAAGCTATTGAAGTGTACTAACACAACATAATTTTTCTATGATTTATGGGCACATAAAAATAGCCTTAAAAAGCGCCTAAACATCGGTTGCACAATCTAAAATAAGCAATAGAGCCTAATTTCGAGATTATAACCCTAACCCTTCAACTAATCAAACAAATTTACCAAACCCTAGCAGAGATTTTGCCCCAAAACATTGGGGGTAATGTGAGATCTTACCCCAAACATTAAGATGGATGAAGATCCATCACAATTGGATTCATGTTTCCCCTTCTCCCTTGCAGTGATCTATGTAGTTGTTGCATTCCTCTTCAATCCAATCCACTCCATGGCAGCAGCCCCATCAAAAGCAGCAAGGGAAGTATGAGATTGAGATTAAGGGAGGGACAAAAGGTCAAGAATATGACCAACCAATGCATGAGGAAGGCAGACGAGCCATGAACGAGGATCAAGCCCTAACTCTCTGCCTCTCCTCCCTTCTCCATCCTTTGGTTTCTCTCTGATATGTGAGAGAGGCGGCGGTGGCTCGAGGGATGAAGAGGATTAGGTTTTAGGTCTCATGGGAGGAGGTCGGGAAAAGCGCAGAAAAGGTCGTGGGTACTGTAGCGGCACGCTACAGTTACATGGTACTATTTTTTTTATTTTTCCTTGTTTCTTCTAAAATTTATATCTTCGAGATGCAACCTCAAAACATTACGTATGAGTAGTCAAGCAGAAAGCGTTCGCCGAGCTCTAGGCATCCATGACCTCTGTTCGTCCATCTGAGTGACAGATAAAAATTCATTTTTTGCCACTCATTTAAATTCTCATCGAACAATTGCCACTTTATGCTTTCTAATACATAAAATCATTTTGGGTTACTACATAAGGCCCTAGGGCACTCGCGTCGCCGCCACAAAACTCGCCAGAGCACCGCCGTTTGCTGTCGCCGTCGATCTGCGCTGTCTAGCCGTCATTTTCTTTCTCTCTCTCGTGTTCCTTGCTCTTCATGTCATTGCGAAGCTCATAGAGAAGGTGGTTTGGCCGATTGTGCCCTGGTCTGGCCGAAACGCGCCACCGCCGCAGCTGCACTCGCCGCGCGCTTGTGGCCCGAGCCCGTCGCTGAACAATCGATCGCGCCGCCGCTCGATTCGCGTTTGCCTCGCCCTCGGGAAGCCGACGCACTACTCCGCCCGCACAGCCATGGCTAGAAACGGTTGGCGCACCGCTGCCCGCTGTTGCCGCCTCCATTGTAGACAAACACCGCACACCCTAATCAGGGGGTGACCATCATTATATAGCATAATAGGCTAGGGTTACAATGTGTACAGGGCCAATGGGCCAACACGCCCAATATGGGCTGACAATTACATTCTAACACCCTCCCTCAGTCTAAGCGGGAGTGTCATGAACATAAAGACTGGACCTAAAATCAGTAAACAACTATACATGTAACCCTTTGGTCATAATGTCCGTGAACTGATGGGACACCGGGACGTGGAGCACCCGGATCTGTCCCAAGGCCACTTTGTCACAGACGAAGTGAATGTCTATCTTGATGTGCTTCGTGCGACGATGATGAACTGGATTGCTAGTCATGTAGACAGCACTGACATTATCACAGTAGACGACCTTCGCCGAGGAGATGGGTGTTGGTATTTATTAAGTGCAAATAGAATATGAACGATTCTGCAAGCGTACAGAACACCAGTGTAGCATTTTACCAGGAGTATTCCAGGTATCATTATTTATATTTTACCACAGGAAAGCATGGTTAAAGAATCTGATACTATCATGTATCTACTAACTTAGTAAACTAACTAGACTAAAGAAGGTCTTCATTGTCATCAAAGAAGGAAGAAGATATCCCAAGACCTCCATGGCAAAGTTCTTGATAAATTCTTCAGTTGGAGGTTGTCTCTCTAGGAGCAAAGTAGAATTAGGTTAGCCACCAAATATTTCCACACACATGCACATCTTGATCTAACATGCAAATCCTATTTTGACTAGGCAATACATGCAAGGTAAGTAAGCTACATCCTTGAAATACCCTCAGCTCCATATAAGCCTATTAGTTGTAGGATGACAAAGAGAAGGCACAGTGTAACTCTGCCTTATGCCAAAAATACTACATATTTTGAGAGAAGAGAGAAGGCAAAATACCATTGTTGCCTTGGTAAGGATCCACAAATACCAGATATGAGAGACTTTAGAGGGTCATACAAAGAAATCTTTGAGTTTTATTTTGAAAATTTACAAAACTCTAGAATAAAGGTAGATCGAAGAGCACGAGACATAGTGCTTGACTTTACCGTTCTATGTTTCAATTGCTCAAGACCCAAGTGAAGGCTATAAGTCCCATAGTTGAAGGTAACATATGTAAGTTTGAAAGTTAGAATAGTTTACTCAAATCTAGAGGAGAGTTCTTATTTGAACACATGTGTATTTTGAGGCTTGAAAGCATTGTAGCAACTCCTGATCCACTGCTAAGATTAGCTTTGCTCAGGGACGAGCAAAGGTTAATCTTGGGGGAACTTGTTGATGGTCTCTAGTGCTTATTTATAATCCTCAACTACTGCATGAAATGACATAAAAATAATCATAAAGTGTCACAAAATAGTGTTGCAGGGTTTGAATCTAACAAAGTTCCATGAGTTTTGTGATCTCACTTGTGGTGCAAGAATATTGAATTTTTCGCCATATAAAAGTACCTCAAATGAATAAATCGACCACACCATTGCGAGCCCTCATCGAGCCACACGAGGTAGAGTATTGGTTCAACCAAATCAGATTTAGATGACAAAGTTACGCCTTCCGGAAGATTGTAATTGGGCTCCGAGAGCAGTCCGGAGTAAAACGGGCATATCTCCCTCATCCGAACTCCGTTTTAGGCGATCCACCTGGCAAATCAAAGCTAACGAAGAGACCAAGGCGTCTAGCCTCCCACCGTGTTGCCTCGCCTCTAGCTTCTAGAAGCTTCCTCCACCGCCTCCCAGGATGCATCTCCACCGTGTTTCAAGGTCAGTTTGATCCAATGGCTCCGAGGAGAGTTGTAAACGTAATACAGATCGATGACATGGCAGTTCCTGGCTTGCCCGTACTCCACCTCAGACTATATAAGCAGCCCTAGGGACACCATTGTGCCATCTCCATCTTCATTGTCTACCTCTAGAGCAAAATCTAGGGTTTCAACCCTCCATCCGAGTAGAAGTAGAGATCCCTCTTGTTGTCTAGTTGTCTAGTTCATCTAGATCTAGTTCATCTTCTAGTTCTCGTTGTCTAGTTCTAGTTCATCTATTTGTAATTAGGGTTTTAGAGAGATAGAGAGGAGAGAGCTGAGGAGCCGGACCTGTCGGATCTTCTTCAACATTGTACTTTTGCTGCATCTGGTTCATCTTCAAGTAATCTTAGGTTCTTCATTTATTATTTATGAGTATTATATTTAATTGATTTTAGTTCTTGCTTTATTTAATTTACTTGATCTCTGCTCGTATTGAGTGCTCTAGTTTCATTGAATTAGAGTAGTAAGCGTTAGTGTAGACATGGTGTCTAGACTAGGGTTTACCTGAGTTTGTGCCTAATCCCTAGGTTAGTTGTGGTAGCCCCAGAGGTGATAGCTCTGTCTGGCCTTTGTAATCCACAACGTTAGGGTTGGTGATCTCGTAGCTTTTGGCAGCCTTCTCCCAACTACCTTTTTCCCAGTCTTTCTCAAGAGTTGGTAAGGACCTTCTGCTCCAAAGTAAATCAAGTAGAGTGAGCCTTTGATTAAGATAGAACCACTTAGAAAACCCTAAAATCTCTCTACCCATATTATTTATTTATCCTAAGGATGACCTTATCACTTACTAGTACACTTCACGTTACCCGAGGAAAATCGATACTCTGGAATACTCCTGGGTGAAAGCTACATCAGTATCTGTGCGCTTGCGGATCTTTTTCTCTGTGCAGCAACAAACACCAACAGTACTCTATTGAGATGTGCATCATTATTACATGTGGCTAAAGTGCTTTATCATTCATTCATATATATTTATTTATCTTGTGACACTTACCCTGTATTGAGAAGATAGATACCCACTGGTTCTACTCTCCATTACACATGTAGTGATGCTAATTGCTCACTATCCTTAGCAAGTCCATTCCCTTGGATAAAAATATAAATAATGATACCTGGAATACTCCTGGATAAAATGCTACATTGGTATTATCTGTGCGCTTGTGGATATCACATTCATTCTAGACGAGCATAAGCATTTATTAATATCGGCAATTCTGGCACCATTCTAGGGATGACAACTTAGCTTAAGTGGTGTTAGAGGTGGCATGCATATTTTTGGTGCTATCACCGGGAATAGGTTTTTACTGTCTTTTGGTGATAGTGTTAAGGAATGCCAACAAGCATTTTTGGCACCGTTGTCGGGGAAGGTTGAGCGCTATTCAAAAAGGATAATGAGCCATCACTTGCATCTACTAATGAGAGTGGTCGAACCTGTCTACTAACCCTTCTCTATAGGATTACCCTTGTTTTGTCTACTTATGTATCTTATGCAGGGTAATGATTGAACAAAGTTTGACCTCCCAGAAAATTTTGTTGACAATCCAGAAGCATTAATCAGGAAGACCAAAGCCAAGCTAAAAAGAGTTCTTTCATCATCATCACAGCTTGAAGCTTCTTCTGATTCAGGAGATCAACCAGTCTTATCTCAAAGTTTAACACCAGAGTTTGAAGCTATGGCTAGCAAGTCACTCCGTGAGTTCTCAGCCCCCACCACGGACAGCATCCGAACTGGTCCTGTTGCGGACATTGATCAGTCATTTGAGCTTAAGCTTGCGCTCATCAACATGGTGCAAGCTAGTCAATTTTGTGGAAAGGTGCATGAAGATGCCAATGCTCATCTTCAACACTTTCTAGAGATTTGTAGAACCTTCACTATCAAGGATATCACCAGAGACACCATACTGCTTCGTCTCTTCCTATTCTCACTCTTGGGGAGAGCTATGTAGTGGTTCTACGCTAATGAGGAGAAGAATACTACGTGGGCACTCTGCTCCACCAATTTTCTGGCGAAGTTCTTCCCCACGGGCAAGACCAATGCTCTCCGTGGGAAAATATCAAGTTTTCAGCAACAACATAATGAGTCCGTCATAGAAACCTGGGAGCACTTTCAAGATTACATCCTGGAGTGTCCACATCATGGATTGAAGAATTGGCTACTGATGCAGACATTCTATCATAGGCTCAATAATAGCACCCGTAAGACCATGGATGCTACTGCTGGAGGTGCATTCTTATCACTTACCATCGCTCAAGCCACTGCTCTTCTGGAAAAGAAGGCGTCCAACCAAAGTTGGAACGAGGAGAGAACGCAAACCCGCAAGAAAGGTGGAGGTATGCACCAGCTCAAGGAGGTAGATATGTTGTCTGCCAAGATGGACCTGCTAATGAAGAGGCTCGATGAGAGAGCTGAAGAAAAGAAGGAAGTCATGCACATTCTTGACTCACGCATGACTTGTGAAAAGTGTGGAAACACTGGGCATTCAGGCATTATAGCATTGTAGTAACTCCTGATCCATTGCTGAGTCTATCTTTGCTTAGGGACGAGCAAAAGGTAAGCTTGGGGGAGTCTGTTGATGGTAGATAAGTATCAATTTAGACTATCAACATAACATGAGAAAGGACTTAAACATGAATATCATCTAGATATAGGGGTCACACTGACAGAATTCCATAAGTTTTGGTGAATGTCTATTTCTACAGAGGGGTTATCAGAAAAGAACCAAAGGAGGTCCACATGTCAGATTTACATAGAGAGAAATGAAGCTACAACCGAAAAACAACACTCTAGAAGACTCAGGAAGGCACCCCTAGAAGGTGGGGCTCACCTGGCAGTATGCCAGGGCGGGCGCCCTAGCCACCAGGGCGGCCGCGCCGCCCTCTCCACCAATGAGGAGCAGGCTCACGGATCGTGCTTTCCACCACCTTTGAGATGCAATAAAAGCCATCTATTTAGGTCGGTTTGATCCGAGTGCTATGGTGCATCCTAGGGGGCTATATAAATAGAGCCCCTGGCCCCTAGGGGAAGAGAATTCATTAAGAAGTTCATCTATCATCAAGAGAGAAGCCTCAGAGCCACCATCTCAATTAGAGCTCTATAGTTTTATAGCATAGCTACATAGGATTAGAACTAGGAGTCAGGTGTCTATTCAGGTTCCGGATCTGTCAAGAGATTTCTCGGTAATCTCTCCTACTTTTGTACTCATTCTTATATTATTCATCTTGTTCATCATATATTATGTGTATGACTTTAGTCTATTCTAATATATTGGATATGACTTGCTCTATTTGATTATGTTCTCAATTATATTGTTCTTAGTTTGCATTAATTATATGTTTGGTATAGTTAGATTGGAATTATATTCAAGTTTAGGATCGTATAGCGTTTGCCCATTGAATTCATGGGTGAATGGCGAATATTGTGTAGACATGGTGTCTATACCGTATTGTCCTGCGATTGCACCCTATATTCTAGAGCATGAGGTAGTTCGCGCGAGTGACAGTCCAGTTGAGTCCTTTGTAGTCCTTCTCCCGTTTGTAGGGTAGGTAGAGCAACATTATTACAGGGAAGTGATTACTACGTTCCTGATCTTCCTTTGTAATATCACTAAGCATAGATATAACCCTCTCATGCCATGATTGCCAAGTATAATTGCACTAATCAATGTATGCTATGATTATATAGTTACGAATGACTTAGGATATTCATCTATGATTCGTCCTAATCTATGCTAGTGTCTTGAGACTTAGAGTACTCTATTAAGATGTGCATCATTATTACATGTGGCTAAAGTGCTTATCATTTATCATTCATTCATACATATTTATTTATCTTGTGACACTTACCCTGTATTGAGAAGATAGATACCAACTGGTTCTACTCTCCATTACACATGCAGTGATGCTCATTGCTCATTATCCTTAGCAAGTCCCTTCCCTTGGGTAAAAATATAAATAATAATACCTGGAATACTACTGATTAAAATGCTACATCGGTATTATCTCTGCGCTTGCGGATATCACATTCATTCTAGAGGAGCATAGGCATTTATTCATACTGGCACTTATGGTGCCATGCTAGGGATGACAACTTAGCTTAAGTGGTGTTAGAGGTGGTAGGCATATTTTTGGTGCTGTCATTGGGAATAGGTTTTTACTGTCTTTTGGTGATAGTGCTAAGGAATGCCAAAAGTCCTCCGCTGACTTAGGAGCTCTACCTAAGTTGTCTTCTATAGTTCTACTCGACTTCCAGAATTAAAGTTAAGTTGTAAAATTAACTTATTCTTGATATGTAAAAATACTTAAATTCTTCCTCACTCTGATGTAAAAGTTTTGTATCAAATGTTGTAATGATGTAGATAGTCCTTTGTTGATCCTGGTATGAGTTGTTAAATGTGTATGTTTTGGGATTCTCGAGGACACCCGACAGAGCTTCCTAGATCTTCTAGATCACATGTATGGCAGTTGGAGGCCGTTGTGGCATTGACAGGTACATGCGGGCCATATTATTTAGGAGGTTCTGCCACAATGCTTGGACACAAAGTGTCCGCTTATGGGATAGAGGTGGACAAAGCTAAAATTGAAGTCATTGAACAACTTCCACCTCCCACAAATGTGAAAGCCATTCGTAGCTTTTTAGGCCAACCCGGGTTCTATAGGCGATTCGTCAAAGACTTTTTCCAAATCGCTAGACCCCTTACTAGCCTTTTAGCTAAATATGCACCTTTCATTTTCAACAATGAGTGCCACGAGGCTTTTCAAATCTTGAAAAAGGCACTCATTTTAGTTCCAATCATCCAACCACCTGATTGGAAGATGCCCTTTGAAATCATGTGCGATGCTAGCGACTTTTCTATTGGGGCCGTTTTAGGCCAAACAAAAGATAAAAAGCACTATGCTATATCCTATGCTAGCAAAACTTCATCTAGGGCACAACTGAACTATGCACAACTGAGAAAGAGTTGTTGGTTGTGGTCTTTGCAATAGACAAGTTTAGGTGTGTTACTTAGTGGGGGCAAAGGTAATTGTTTATACGTACCATGCTAGTACCTCCTCACTAGGAAAGATGCTAAACCTTGGCTAATCCGATGGATTCATTTACTCCAAGAATTTGATATAGAAATAAGAGATAAAAAGAGGAGTAGAAAATTCGGTAGCCGATCACTTGTCTAGGCTTCATCATAGGGATACGCATGAGTTACCTATTAACTATTATTTAAGGGACAACACACTCCTAAAGGTAACACACTCGGATCCATGGTATGCAAATATTGTCAACTATATAGTTGCAGGATATGTTGCACCAGGGGAGAACAGGAGGAAGCTCAAGCATCAAAGTCATTTCCATCTGTGGGACGACCCGTACCTCTACCGAGTGTGTGCTGATGGGTTGTTGAGGAGATGCGTCCCAATGGTTGAAGCCACAAAGATCATAGAAAGATGTCATGCAGCACCCTACGGAGGACACTATGGAGTATTCCATACACATGCCAAGATCTGGCAAAGGGGCTTCTTCTGGCCAACGATGTACCAAGCTACAAAAGAATTTGTGAGAAGATGCGCTAGATGCTAGAAACATAGAAACACCAACACTCGGGATGCAATGCCACTCACGAACAACCTCTAAGTGGAGTTGTTTGATGTCTGGGGAATAGACTTTATGGGACTGTTGATGGTAGATAAGTATCAATTTAAACTGTCAACATAACATGAGAAAGGACTTATAAAAGAATATTATCTAGATATAGGGGTTACACTAACAGAATTCTATAAGTTTTGGTGAATGTCTATTTCTGCAGGGGGTTATCAGAAAAGAACCAAAGAAGATCCACATGTCAGATTTACATAGAGAGAAACAACGCTACTATCAAAAAAGAACAATCTAGAAGACTCGGGAAGGCGACCCTAGGAAGCTGGGGGCCACCTGGCAGTATGCCAGGGTGGGCGCCCGGGCCCCTAGGGTGGCCGCCCTGCCCCTTCCACCAATCAGGTGGAGGCTCGCGGATCGTGCCTTCCACCGTCTTCCAGATGCAATAAAAGCGTTCCATTTAAGTCGGTTTGATCTGAGGGCTACGGTTCATGCTAGGGGCTATATAAACAGAGCCCCTCGCCCCTGGAGGAGCCCCCCTCTCATTAAGAGATTCAGAAGTTTAGTTGTCAGCAAGAGAAAAGCCTTAGAGCCACCATCTCAACTAGAGCTCCATAGTTTAGAGCATAGCTACTTAGGATTAGAACTAGCAGGAGTCAAGTTCTGCTCAGGTTTTGGATCTGTCACGAGATTGCTTGGTAATCTCTTATACTTTTGTAATTGTTCTTATAATTGTTTATCTTGTTCATCATATATTATGAGTATGACTTTGGTCTATTCTTTGTGCTATTTGATTATGTTCTCAATTATATTGTTCTTAGTTTGCATTGGTTATATGCTTGGCATAGTTAGATTGGAATTATATTTAAGTTTTGGATCTTACTAGTGACTTGTGCGCGCCCATGCGCGCGGGCAATGGCCATAGAGGATAATGAGATGTGCGGACACACACTTATTTGTTCGCTGCATTAAACATTCTAAAGAGCTCACACAATCAAATTTACATCAGTTGTACAAGGGAGCCAGGAAAGGACACCGCCTTCCTGGAGTAACATGGTAGCAGTTTCTTCGCTGCACTAAACAGTCTAAACAGCTCGCCAAATTAAACTTACATCAGTTATACCAAGAAGCTAAGAAAGGAGGACCGAGCCTTCCTAAAGCAATACGATAACAGTTTCTACGCTGAGTACATCACATGGAGATTTGTCTGTGGAAGCACGACATGCTTCATGAAATATGCAGAAGGTGGGGCACAAGGCCACAAAATCAAGCAGAGTACATATTAACGACCAATTTGATGGACCACTAAAAGAAGTTCTTGCTGCCTGCGCGGGAGAAGTCTCCACAGAGGTGTCATCTTCCAAGGTGTGGGACTTGCCAGCTGCAGCACTGTAAAAAGGGACAAAGCAAATGTTACAGGGTATAATAATTTCGTTTTCAGATCTGTGGAAACCTACTTGTACAATATGTTGGGAGGCAGATGCACAAGGTGTTGTAAGACTGCTAGTTTTTGCTTTAATGATTGAGGGGTGTGTTAAATTTTATTTTATTACCTAATATATGATAATGGACAGGTCTGTAAAGTAGAAGGGATCAAGTAGTTAATACTGCTGCAGTAATGGATGCATACCTTGAACCTGGAATGCTTGCATCAGTACGTGGTGTCACCATCAGTTGCCTCTTGTAAAATTCTATGGCGGCAGGAAGGAGGCTTAGTGCTCTTAGATGAACCACTGTGAATGAGCAGGAGTTAAAGATGAATGAAACGAACTATGGGCAATTTGGTTTACAGCGGTAGAGCAAATTCATTACCCTCTTGGACGTTTGGCTGACACTGGTGTTTGAAGACCCATGGCTCCTTCCATTCCTACAACTGAAATGGTTCTATCAGTTAGTGCTGAAACCTAAAATGTGCATCTCGAAAAGAAAGCTTGTATTAGCCGCAAATGTGCAGCCTAGTAAAAGAACAAAAAGTCAGGTCTGAATATTTATGCTAAGAGTGAACTATATAC
>DXKC01010140.1:0-10823 GCA_031170775.1 Cymbopogon citratus
CAATAAGTGATTTAAACCAACTTTGCTGAAGTAAATCATCCTGTCGATCTTATCCCATTTAGGGGTTTATAGTGGTGAGATCGCCCATGTCAACTGTCCACTAACCAGGGACGATGGCGATTCGAATCGAATTCCAACTCAGCTGAGGGGGTATTCCCTACACAAACTGCACTCATTGCGCAAATAAGATGTCGGTCACCGAAGACACTATTCGGGTCAAGTCGCGGGATGGATAGAGCCATTATAACCGGAAACCGCTCACTGCCTTTTGCAAGAATGACTTACTATCTGTTCCCGATCGCTCCGTTATCGGGGCAACGTGTTATCATGATATGATGCGGTGAATCCATTCCTGGCCCGACTAGTCATCGGCTTCAGGGTCGGAACGACTTATCCTTCCACTTAAGTGTAGGGCATTGTTCAATCGAGACATGAGGAATCACACGCACGAATGTCTATAAGGAGCACCAGACGACAACTGGTCTCCGGTGGATTAGCAGCACGGATGATTCCCATGAATCATCAGGCAAGATCAACAATAACCTATCATGCAAATGATAGGACGGCACCTAACTTCTATCGATCTAAGCCAACTAAGCTTGACCGACTCGCATACAATAGGTGATATATATGGAGAGGATATAAAGTAGGATATACAAGGTATAATGCAGCAATGGTATCAATCAACTCCTATAAACTTAATGCAACAAAGTAATAAGCAGTAATAAGTTAAATAAGTTATTGCAAACCGGGAGGATGCTCCGGGGCTTTCCTTGCTCGAAGGTGCTCGGTTGATGGTTCGGGCACTCAGGCAGCAGATCGTCCTCTCTTTCGTCCTCCGGGAATTCCTTCTGAGGAGCTTGCTCCTGCTCCAATCCCGGGTTCTCGTCCAGCGATCCTATATGATATATGTGTATGAATAATGAGAATGCAAATAGAATTATGCATCGATGATGAGCATGGATGCAATTGTTGATGATGAGTTGTTCTTATTTACTTATTAATTAAGAATTCGTTAAGCCATCATAGGCCAACTATAACTTATGTGCAAATCATAATATCAATTTAAACTAGAACACTAACATCACTAGATCATACATATTACAAGCATTCAAAAAGGTGACATGCGATAATAGAAATCATTTTCTATTTTCCTATGAATTTTCTAATGCTAAGCATACAACAAACGTATAATATAAATTTCATAAAAATTGAACATAATATAGTAAATAAACTTCATGAATATCACAAGCATCTCATAAGAAAATTAACAAAGCAAGAATTATATTTTTCTGAGCTTCCTACATTTAGTTATGAATTAAACAAGATTTAATACATAAAATGGATATAATTTATTCTAAATAAAACTGTATATAAAAATATCATAAAAAATGCAATCTTATATTTTTAATAGATACATCTCCTCAAAAGAAACCTAACAAAATTGGTTTCACTCAATTTGGACCTAAAATAAAAAAGTTATGAATTTTCTAAGCTATAAAAGAAAATCTGGAAAATCCATTTTCTTTAAAACCGGGTCCTAAATTGCTATGAGCACCCGTATTCAATTACCTAGAGCCGGAATCAATAGAAACTAAATTGCTATGTGCACCCGACTGGGTGCACCCCAGATCCAATCGATGGCCGACTGACAACGGGGCCCCGCTAACTGGCGGGCCCCGCTCGTCGGCGACTACGGAACAGAGGGGGCGGCGCCGGCTCACCAGAACATGGCCGGCGGCGAGGCGCGTGGCCGTGAGAGCAGCACCGGCAGGCTCAGCCGAGCCCCGTGAGTCGAGTGGTGTGGCTGGTGGAGGTTAAGAGCACCTCGGGCTAGCGCAGCGGCGGAGAAAGGCGGCGGTCGCCGGCGCACGGCGGCGCGGCGGCCGAGGGACGCGGCGGCCAACAAAATTGGCACGCGCATCAGCTTTACGACATCTAAGCGGAGCTAAAACACAGGGAAAAGCAAGCGGAGAGGGAACGCATCGAGCTCGGCACGCGCGCATGGCGGTGCGGCGCGAGAACTGCGGCGACAGACCGACGTTCCAGCGAGGCTAAAACCTAATCGGCCTACTAAACTCCCCGACAAGCTCCTATGGGTCCTATTGACCCTGATGCGCACGTGAAATCGACAAGAATAAGGGCGGATCGGCACAACGGCAACGAGATAGAACTTGGCCGCGCCGACGGACAAGGCGACGGTAGAAACTCGCCCTATTGGACGGAAATCTAGCTCAAATGGAGGCGCGATTGAGAGCATGGGGCGTAGAAGACCTTGGCGGAGCTGTGGGCGCGACGGCCGGCGAAAATGACGAGGTGGTGGTGGTGTATGGCGGTGGCAAAGCGGCGGCGGCCAACAATGGCGGCTGCGGCTCCACAGGAGAAAAGTGGGAGAGGGCAGGGGCGACTGATGAGGTGGAAGAGGGGGAAGAGAGCGCGGCAAGGTTCTAGGCCCGCCCACGCCACGCGGCCTCCAGGCGACGGCGGTAGAAGGTGCTTGGCGGACGCACGGCGGCCGGCGCAGGATGTGCGGGCTCGGGGAGAAGAAGAGAGGAGGGGGCTGACAAGTGGGACCCGCCAAAATAATAAAATAAAGAGTATTTTTTATCTTTTTCTTTGAAAATTTATAACTCCAAATCTAGACCAAATTTGAAGATGGTCCAAAAACAAAAATTTCATAACTTTTTGAGATGAACATTTTATCTTAAAGCACCAAGGTCTAATTTTGCTTAAAAATTAAAGTTGTAGTTCAAATTGAGCCTATGTCAAAAATGATCCTAAAAATAGATTTTTCAACAAAGCAAATTTAACACAAATGACCAACATGAAAAATATTCTATTTTGCACCCTAAACATAACTAAATAATTTTAGTGGCCAAACATCAAATATTTACATCATTTTATGCCACACCTAAACATTTAAAGCAAAAAGGCAATCATTTCAACTTTCACATGAAATAGAAATCATGTTTCATGAATGACTATGCATTGATGATGCTTATGGTATGAAATGATGATGTTGATGCATAGCTTAACATTAGGGTGTTACAGGAGCAGAACCACGAATGAGCAGATTCTAAGTTTACCCAACAGGAGCTTCTAGCATAAGCCACTGTTGACAAAAAGCGGAGCTTTACAATATTCATCTATTTCTAAAACAAATGGATTTCTATCCTAGATAGGATTAAATATTTTTTTGGGCGGTGCGATACGAATAAATAAGAGACAACACTTAAAGAAAATGCATGTACTTAAGTGTTTAATAACGACGTTGGTGCATCATCCATGTTCTACACCAATTTTTTCATCATATGAAAGTAATAAAATGACTTCACAACTATATTCTTGGTTATATATATTTGTTGAATATGTTATATATATGAGTGCATCAAATATGTATACAATCCTATTATAATTGGACATAGGATAAACTTGGAGTAGGTACATCTAAATATAACTGTGGTGCAAGGATAACATAATTAGGGCTTGCTTGGATCTAAGAGCCAAACATTAGCCCAAATTAGACCCTATTTGGTTGAGCCATGACTTTTAAAAACACTATTGTGAGTTTATAGTTGTGGAATGTTGGGATGTAGGCCTTTTGCTATACCATCATTGGCTGGGATGAGGGCTCTCCTCATACTGTAGTCTCAAACAGGAAAAGCAAAAGGAGAAGGTATTCAGTGGGGGATGAAGTCCTCTTCCCCTTTGCCCTTGAGCTCTATTTATAGAGGAGGTGGGAGGAGTAAATATTCCTTCCATGAAGGGTCCCGATGAATAGAATATTTATTTGCAAGCAATTTCATGAAGGATCCGGATGACTAATAGAACCCAAGGGCAAGAGGGAAGGGACTTCTTTCCCCCATTGACTCAGTATAGCTCTTTCACTTGCTTTTCCTGTGTGCGACCAGAGCCTAAGCAGAGCCCTTACCCTAGCCGGTGAGAGTATAGCGAAAGGCCTACATCCGAATAGAAACATTGTCTTTATAATCGATACCAGTGCGAGTAGTTTTGTTGAAAGTCACCCATATACAGTTATGTGTATCAGACATGCCATGAAATAAATTAATAGGTACATGTAAATGTAAGTACAATGCATAAATAGGGTTGAAAACATAATAAAATATTTGACATTATTATTATGTTATATATACACATTATGAACTAGGCAGCTTTATAGCAACTCCTGATCATAAAGTAAGAACTGCACGGGAAAGCCTAAGTGTGATCCAATGTTGTGCAGCAATGGACTCAAGTTGTGCACCACCATCCTTGTGGCTGAAGGCTAAGCCCACCTCTGGTCGTTGTCGCCGAGGCGTTGGCCGTTGTCCATGCGCTTCTGAAGGAAGGCAGGAAAGACTAGCCACCCAGGCGACACGGTCTGGCGTTCGCCCTGGCGATGGTTGTGCCGGAATAGGCCACCTCTATCACCGATAGTCCACTACTGCAAAGCTTGGCCCATTAGAAGAACTTGGCCCAATTGTAGTGGGTGCTCGCTATTACGCTAAAATGGTGGAATTCTTCTAGTGTCCGGGTAGTAAACCGCTCTAAGGCACCGTAAGCAACAACAAATAATGAAAACCATAGTAAGGTTTAAGGATAGAAGATAATTCTCCTTTTGACACTACAAAACATCTTGTTCCCATTTGACACCAACAATTGCTAAAATCTTTTTTATCTATGAATCATTTCATTTTTTTGTTCCCTAATTGACACTGTCATCACTTTTTGGTTGTAGTAGTGTTAAGTCCATCATGAAAAGACCATGATGATGCCATGAGAATGTGGATTTATATGTATAGTGAGATCTCTTGATTTGATCCGATTTTGTACGAATCTGAATCTCGACGTATCTACTCGTGGTGCACCGGGCCTCTCCTCGAGACCACTGGTCTCAACACCAGTGATCACCGGTGCAGGTTGACATGGCTCATGCAGTCCCTGGACGATGCATCTATAGCTGCATTTTGCACCGAGGAAACCAGCGTACACCGGACATGAGCACTGGTTTTGGTGACTAGTGGTGACCGGTGCCTTCTGACCTCTTCGCGGCGTGTAGTCTCGTGCCTTAGTGTTCTTGGTTTTGCGTCACACTGAGCACACCGATGTGGCACCGGTTGGGGTGCTAGACACAATGTACAGAGAGTTCGCACTCACCCAGTCACAACCCTAAGGCATTGATTGTGACTCCCAAAAATTTTCGATCTGTCGCCTAGAATTTCTGGTTCTTGGCCCCAAAGCTCATTGTTTTGTTCTTTTCTTGCGTCTTTGAGTTCCATTTCTAACTTCATTTTCCTTCTGCCGCTATGTTTCTATGGAGCATCTAGCCACTTGTTTGGCTGGTGAATACCGCAACTCTTGTGTTTTGTGTTTGGCAATGACTTTGCGACAGTGGTCGAAAAAATTCAAAATAAATTTGAAGCTCTCTTTCAACACCTGTGGAGAAACCAGACTTAAAGATGGCTGATGGCCGAAACTGTGGACCAGTCAAACAGACAATCAAGCACCAACCAATACCAAGGAGTGGTATTATTTTATTATTATTTGGAATTAAAAATGAGTAGAAGAATTTTTTAATATTAGTTAGAAAAGGATAGAGGTAAAGATTCTTTTTGGTAAACCTACTCTAAACTTTTTTTTTCTTTGAGCAAAAACGTGTCACAGCTACACTTGAAGAGTGCGACTCATCTGCAGCTTCTCCCGAGAGATACCTTGGGTCAACGGATACTTGCATCTCCAACTATTTTCGCCCTGATTTTGCCAAAAAAAAAAAACTATTTTCGCCGTGAAGCCAGCATGCATATGCGCTGCAATCTCAGCATGCCAAAAAAACCCTCCTGAGCAACAGCAATAATAATTCTATTAAGCCTAAATATATCTCTGAGACAAATTTTGCTGCCAATACTCGGCTTGCGTGATCGCTCACTGGACGGCTAAGATTAATTGTTAATGCTTGATGCCGCACCGGACGGTTTCAGTGGCAACACGTGGCGGCGCGCAGGGGGTTTTCCGCTCCGCCATTCAAGCGCCATGCCCCCGGGATAGGGACGGGACGAATCTGTTCTCCTCTTCGCAGCGGACGAACGAACCAGAGACACGAACCGGCGTCCTCGATCCGGCCGACCGGCAGAGATCGACGTCGCCCAGCCTGCGCCCTGGTAATTCTTGCGTTGTCGTAGGAGTTCTTTGGGCATCGATCGTGGAAATGCGTGTGGTGTCTGTGGTCAGGATTCAGAGGAGGCGATGTGTCCATCCCTCGGAATTCGATCGTGCATGCTTTGATCGCCGCCGATGTGGTTGTTTCTTGCGCAGATGAGTTTGCCAGCGTCGGACAGCGACTCCTTGGCCTCGCGGCGGTCCAAGAAGCCCAAGTGTATGCCTGTCCTTCCTCTGTATTTATTTGTTCTTTCAATTTGCCTGTCCCTGTCGTATAAGTTTTGAATTATTGCCGGGGTCAAATTTCAAATTCTCTGTTTTTTTTTTCATACATGACATGATTTAGCAAGGTTCTCATTTATAAAGACTTATTACTACTGGTTACTAGCAATTACTGTCAAAATTTAATAGCATATCTCGAATTTCATGTGCCCAATAATATACTTTAATTTGTCTTAGGGTATTGATACATGCATATTTCTGATAATGAAGTTTTTCTAATGTGAGCAGATTCGAAGTTTACTCAGCAGGAGCTTCCAGCATGCAAGCCACTATTAACTCCTGGAATTGTACGCGTGCCATCTTCTCTGGTCCCAAAAATCTTTAGTCTATAACCATTGTAATGCTCTCTCTTGACCTGAATATATATGCATTGGCTAGGTCATCGGTGCTTTCTCGCTCATCGGCGTCATCTTCGTTCCAATTGGCCTTGCTTCCTTGGCTGCATCACAGAATGTATGCGGCTTTCACGTTTTCCATATATATGAAACAAAAAATGCAATACTATGTAATGAACTTGGTCCGCTCCTCTGTTAATAACCTGATTTGCACACAGATTGTCGAGTTGATAGATCGGTATGATGCCGAGTGCGTATCCGCGAACGACAAGGTTGGGTTCATTCAGGACACCAAGACTGACAAAGCATGCACAAGAAAGATCACTGTGAGTATGCCATGGGAATGTGGGTTACTGGGTTTATATATGCAGCTTGTAGCATGTGTTTTGTTTAGAGGAAGATAAGTGTACAATGACTAGGTCCTAGGACCCGGCTAACCATCTTGGCGGCGTAGGTAGAAAGTTAGAAGGCTATTGCATTAGTATTTGGTAAGTAGTGATGGCAGTGTATCATTTTTCAGGTGCCAAAGCCAATGAAAGGGCCGATACACATATATTACCAGCTCGAAAATTTCTACCAGAATCATCGCCGGTACGTACGATATCTTATATATAAAGTCTGTCAAATGATTTTACGCGTCAAGCGAACAAATAGGCCATTGTTGGCCTGAATGCTGTATATCATATCATCAATGTAATTTTAAGGTACGTGAAGAGTCGCAACGACAAACAGTTGCTGTACAAGGACGCTGCGAGCACGATAACAAACTGTGAGCCTGAAGCCGTCAGTGAGGACGGCGGCGCGCCTATCGTGCCCTGCGGTCTCATCGCCTGGAGCTTGTTCAACGACACCTACTCCTTCTCTCTCAACAAGAAGGCCGTCGAGGTGAACAAGAAGAACATTGCCTGGGACAGCGACAAGAACAAAAAGTTTGGCAGCGATGTTTTCCCCAGCAATTTCCAGAAAGGAGGACTCATCGGCGGTGCCAAACTGAACGAGAAAATACCAGTAAGCTAGTAGTACATCGATCAACTATCTTATGCTCAAAATATGCATCAGAGATTGATCGAACTGAGTTTTTCATTTGATGTCTGTTTCAGCTGAGTGAGCAGGAGGACCTGATTGTGTGGATGCGAACCGCGGCGCTGCCGACGTTCAGGAAGCTCTACGGCAGGATCGAGTCGGATATCATGGCGAGCGACGAGATCACGGTGGTGATCCAGAACAACTACAACACCTACAGCTTCGGCGGCACCAAGGCGCTGGTGCTGTCCACCACGTCGTGGATCGGCGGCAGGAACAACTTCATCGGCGTCGCGTACGTCGCCATCGGCGGCATCTGCCTCTTCCTCGCCATGGGCTTCGTCATCCTCTACGTCATTAAGCCAAGGTACGTGATGAAAGTCGTGTCGCCGATCTCATGATTATCTCAATTCTCATCAGGTGATGCTGCTGCACATTTGCTGCAGTTAATCAACCAAACTATGAAGTGCGCTGAAGCTAGTTATGTTTTTGCACATGCATTTGTTTTCAGGGCCCTTGGAGACCCTAACTACTTGTCATGGAACAAAGAAAACCCAGACCATCCATACTGATTGAGTGTGTGCAGAGCGCAGGCACAGGCATGTCGGATCAATCAGTAATGGCAAGTTGCTGTTTATTCGTGTCCATCTGTTTTGTTATACTATCGATGTATTGTAGGTAGGAGTAACGTGGTGAAAATGATTATTTGGAGATGTTTTTAATTATAACCATGCATATATGTAGTATAAAAGTTGCCGGGAGCTGTTACTGTCCATATATAAGCTAAACGGGATCAGCGTGGTGGAATCTGAATGTTGCCTTTCGAGGTGTTTACAGGAACTTGCTCTCAAAGCAGTCACTCCAATCTTGCCGTCGATTCTTATCATTTCTCTCATGGGCAACCACAAATCATGCAAGACTTGGCAAATGGCACACAGGGCACACAGGCAGGAGGGGCTATGCCGGCTATGCCCGCCAACGGCCCGCTGGTGTTTGGCGTCTGTTTGTGGGCCGAAGCGCTTTCTCCTGGGCCCAAGAAGTAATCTGGGCAGACAGTGAAGCCCAGGGCTGCGGGCTGAGGGCTGCGTGCGCGTGTTGCCTCTGGCGGTCTGGCCCAATTTGCCTGGCCGACGTTGGGCTACGTAGAAGAAATCGGACAACGACGACGGAGGCCGGTGAAGCAAGACGACTTTTTTTTCATCTCACAATCTCATCTATTCTCAAAAATAAATAAATAAATAAATCTCAGTAAAAGAAGACTGAATTTTTGAAAGAAAAGAAAGGAAAGCAATCACTGAGCCAGATCGAGACCGGGAGAGAATAGAGAGCTCCCCACGCCACGCAATTGCCGTGCTTGCTTCACACGTCTCTGCCGCGATCGACCGATCCATCCATCCATGTAGGAGTAGAAATCGAACGTCCTGGGTCGCCAGATCAGGCGTCGGCATATGTACGTGGGCTGGGAGAGCGACATTCCGACGGCTGGTCTGGCTCAGAATCATCCACTAAACCAAAACAATTGTGCATCTTATGAAATAAAATCCATTTCACTGGAAGCACGGTGATTGAAGACTCCGAGTCTAGTCTCCGAGAGATCGAGCATGCGTGTCACCAAGACGACGCTGTAGAGTACTTCTTTCTCTTCACGCTACCAAGGTTCCCAACATTTTAATCTTGGAAAAACAATTTGTATAAATAAATATTATAAATCTTAATGTTTAGACATTTTTTTTTGGGTGAGCAAGTGCACGTGGGTTTGGGAGCTAAGAACCGTGGAACAATCAAAGACAAACAATTACATGTTGACAATTCGTGTGGCGGTGTTGCTCAGAGGTTTAGATTGGAGTGGTAGAAAACATACGGCCTTTTTTTTCCTTTTTTTTTTCAAAAAAGACATTGACGTCTACCTACCTCTATTGACGTGCTCTTATTTTGTCTCCATGAACACTTTCCACAAGATTGGATTAACGGGTTTAAAGTTAGCATGGAGTGGTAGAAAACCACACGGTCTTCTTTTCTTTTTTCAAAACACAGACATCGATGGCTACCTACATACATGCATACCGACCTTTACTCACACATCACCGTATTTTATCTCCATGAACACCTGCAAAAGATTAGGATGGTATGTTTCAATATTAACAAAATCGCTGAAGGTGCTCCCTCTATCAACAAGCACATCACCTCATTTTCAACATGGGACTAATTAAGGCTCACACATAGAGAATAATTAAGTCATTTTTCCAGTCGTGTCCCGGAATGAGATTTGTATATAAAAACTTCTATTTTCTATCTTAATTGAAGAGCAGAGCTCTTGCCATTATTATTTTAAAAAAATACATATATAATTTATGTTGTCAGTTTTATCTTCTGAAGAGTAATATATTTTGTTAATCAAAGGTGCGATTGTCAACTACATGAGAAGGACCACATGAAGTAGTGGTGAGAGTTAAGAGGGGGGGGGGGGGCGGAATTAAGGTGGGAAGTTGATTTGTAGTTCAAATTCTTTGTTTAGTTAGAAACATGAATTCATGCTCCGTTTGGTGGTGATTTTTTAGTGAGAAATATAGAACAAGTCAATATATATTTTTTAGAATAAAGGTTTCCCTGCCTTTATATTTCAAAAAGCAAACAAGTCGATGTATTCATGTTTTTTCACTAAAGTGTTGGGTCATCAAAACTCATATATTCCCCTTTCCGCCAAAACACTCACCTCAAAAAAAAAACTAAATTGTGTACCTTTGAAGTATCATCGTCTTGTCAAATATGCCGAAAATGGAAAATAATGAAAATTCTTTAGGTGACAGAAGGTCTTTATATATAAATATCAATACGTGCAAGGTCAAATATGCAAAAACAGATCTCCGTTAAACCTGAACCAGAAGAATTAGTGGCTCCTGATGCTGGAGTGAGAACAGTGTAAAAATGGTACAGTCCCGCGAAGAAAAGCAAACCTCGCCGCCCTCTCCTAGTTGAGGAGTCCGATCTTGCTGGAGGTCGCCGCATTCCAGAATCCGTTAGGCAATG
>DXKC01010144.1:0-16193 GCA_031170775.1 Cymbopogon citratus
CCGCCGCCACCATCCTCAAGAGCCGCCGGGCCACCCGGCGGCGCTCTCCGGCGGCGGCAAAGCAGGGAGAGGGAAGGGGGGAAGACAGTGGCGGCGGTGGCGGGTTTCGCCCCGAGCCGCCCCGGCGCGAGGGCGACGCGGGGTCATGGGTTCAGATTAACCTTTCTTTTGCTTTAAGATCCCAATTCCCAGGAGAGCAATGGATCGGCATGACAAGCAGGGCGAGGCTGCGGCGGAGGACAAGACGGGCCCGCTGGCACTGCTGCCCGACGACGTGCTAGCGAACGTGCTCCGATGCCACCCGCCGCGATGGATCGCCGTGTCCAGGTGTGTCTGCAAGGCGTGGCTCGCCGTCATCGACGCCCGCCGTCTGCTGCAAGCTGATATCCTCCCCACGTCGGTGGGTGGGCTCTTCATAAACTTCCACAACTACTGGCTTACCGAGTTCTTCGCGCCCCGGCCCATCTCGGACAGCCCCTCCGTCTCCGGTAGGCACGACTACCTGCCTGAGGCTGGATGCCGTTCATGGGGCGAGGTGGACGACCACTGCAATGGTCTTGTGCTGATCCATGACTCCGACGACAATGGCGACGAGATTGGGTACGTGCTTAATCCGGCCACTCGATGGCTCGCTCGCTTGCCCCCGTGCCCACCCCCGCCCATGGAAATCAAGTGCACCTTCCAATTTGAGTACCTCGCCTGTGATCCGGCCGACTCGCCATACTACGAGGTGGTCTCACTTACTCGTTTTGGTTGGGTACGTATGCCTGGAGATTGTCTCTACGACAGTTCTAGGGATACACTTGACCCTACGATATAACAATCTGAGTGGCCACCGTTGGTATACATCTTAAATGTGTTCTCGTCGAGAACTGGACAGTGGGAGAAAAGGTCTTTTGCTCGAGAAGGTGATTTTATAAGGACAGTGTCTGGCATGAGGCCCGACTGGCCAAGCGACCAACGCAATGCTGTGTATTGGCGAGGAGCGTTGTACGTGCATTGTACAACTGAGTGTGTTATGAGGTACGGTGCCTACACATGCTAACTCACTAAGCATTATGATTTGATTCTATTCTAAATTTTAACAAAATTGTTCTCGTCCTTTAGTTTTTATCATTTTTTAACAGTGATTTCTTATTACAGGATATGTTTATCAAGTGATAAGTATCACGTGATTAAACCACCACCGGGTATTGAAGTAAATTACGGTCCAAATTTTTATCTAGGGAAGTCATCTAAGGGGATTTATTGTGCATCAATAGAGGGTAGATGCAGAGTTCAAGTTTGGAACCTTGTTGAATCACGCTACCAGATGGAATGGGTATTAAAGCATGACAAGGATATTTCTAAGTGGTTTTCGAAGCATAAGCTTGAGTATTCAAGACCAAGTGTGAATTATGGTCGAAAAATCCAAGGACCTTGGGCCTCTCAGGATATTAATTATTATTATTATTACGATGATGATCAGGATCATGAGATGGATCCATTGGTAGATGAGAAAATTGAATGTACCTCACAAGAGTCGGATGATGAGAAATTTACATGGAGCTGTGATGATGAATATGCGAACTACTATTGTGGGTACTTGGAGATTCTTGGGTTTCATCCATGCAAAGAGATTATCTACCTAAGTGAATCAATAACGCGAGGATTGGCCTATCACTTTAATAGCTCTAAGGTTGAAGTCTTAGGCAATCTTTATCCAGCAGGATATGAGAAAGAATTAGCAAATGAACAGGTCTTGCAGTCACCGTTTCCTTACACACCGTGTTGGCTAACACAAACTACAAAAGATCAAGAATAGTAGTCAAATGCTGTGTATTGCATCTTGCACCCGAGTTTAGTTTTTTTTTTTGAACTTTGAATATGGATCGCTTTGCGACAATAAATGTTTGGGGTCTACACTTAATTTTATATTTTTGCAAAGTTGATTAAATTATCAGTAGCTGGGGCTTTTATTTGTTGCAAAGATATATAAATTATCAGTACTTGGTAATGTTTTATATTTATCAGCCTCAGTAATTTGTGTTTCCCTTTCCAGTTTGAATAAAGCCGTTGGGTAGCTTTCCAATTTGAATGTTTTCCCACCGGGTAACTCTTCACTATATGTATGGTGGTGCTAGTGGTAATATTTTTCCTGATGATTCTTGGTTATACTCCCTTGCTAGGGGAACGTTGAGAGGATTGTTGTGCGATTATGATGTGCTATAATATGCTGAGTCTTCAGCTTCATTCACTTCACCCCTTGATCAAAGGCACCAGGGACAGGTTGTCTGTCCTTTTATGTTAACATTCCGACTACATCCATGGATGAATGAGGTTCCATGCTGAAGTGAATGGCTTGCGGACATTCTTCTGCTCCCCCAAGTATGTTCTGCTCCCCCAAGTATGTGTCTGCCTCCCTGTGCTGTGCTACCGTACCATTGAGAAATCATGCATCTATATATATCCTTTCTCACCTCGAGACCACCTAGATTCGACAAATCATGCAACTATATATTTCCTTTCTCACCTCGATACCACCCAGATTCGATAGAAAGCGAGGATGTGAGGATTGGTGGCCCGCGGCCAGGGGTTGAAAAGGAGATGTGGTTAGCCTCTAGTGACCAAATAAGGTAGGAAAATAAAATTAAAGAAGATAAGAAGAAGTGTTCTATGGGCAATTCGCCCATTTGACAATAAGTAGTTATTTTTGTGCAAAACACGGTTCCAAAAAAAAAAAAAGCTGCTCCACTAGCTGAAGTTAGAAAAAACTACACCACTGAACCAGAGCTGTATCAAACGGGTTGGAAGTTATTATCAATGTTTTAAATCTCCGGTTATCAGGAAAAAAGAATAGAATATTAGCGCACAGGGTAACGGTTTAACTATTCATTCACAAAGGACATACGAGCAACAGCACATCAAGTAGAACACGAGAAACCTACGCGGCGTTGCCGCGCTCCTGCCTGTGTTGTCCATGATGCGTGTGCGAGTATGTGGAGACTATCAGTGTGGGTGCCAGGCTCCTTGGAAGAATTTCCATCACTATTATTGATTTCTGAATAAGAAAAATACAATGGTGCAAAAATGGTAGTAATTGAAAATAGCAAATAATTACTTTTGACACTACGATGATAAGAATATGCAATTTGCAACTTTTCTAAAGGTGTAGTAATTAAGTATAGATCTTATTCTGACTGAACAGCAAATGAATAATCCAGTTCAGTCCCTATATACAAAGCATCCAGCCATATATATTTTTGGTCCTACTTCGATGTGGCTGGTAGATCAATCTGAACTTGAGGGCATGAACTCTAATGTTTTTGACATATAGAAGCAACAAGTAACTAAATATAAAAATATGTGCAAGCTGATAATGCTGGCAGCTGAATATATTCACCTAGTTATCACACTTTCAGCACCTGCAAGATCGACAACTAACAAGCTGAGAAAAGTTATAAATATATGATTGAATTTGCAGGGACATATACCAGCATCATTTGACCTGTTAAGCATACTTCAGAAATAATATTGGTGAACTTTAATACGGGTCACTCCTGATAGATTGTAAAGCAAAGAATGATATGAAGGTTTATGTAAGTAGAGGCTAAACTTGAATATGTTCTATAGCTGAGTTTGTAATTATAGATCAAGTTGGTTGGGTGTACCAATATTGTGCCAGGGCATAGATACTATGGTGCCTAATTGAGAGATGAATCATGCAGCAGTAGAATAGCACAACATTTTGAAGCACAAAAGAATGATTCACTTACTCTTTATCACCCACAAGCTTGAAGTTGCTCACCAGTTGCTCACTTACTCTTTAGGTACAGATGCTTTAGCGAGGAGGGCTTTTTTAGCACCTTGTCAAGTGGAATGCTCCTATGGAGCTCACCAATCTCAGTGTTCTTTGATTCGGACACTGAACAATGTAACTTTGAACATTGTGCGCTTTCTATCAGCTTTTTGTTGCTGATGTTAATGCAATGCTTATTAATAAAAAAAACCACCACCATTTTAGCAGCATTATTAGCTGCAACCAATGTTTTTAAGGCGTCGCCTAGCCGACAAGGCGTTCGAGAGGTGCCGGGCGTCGGGAGCGCCACAACCTGCAGCGATATGGCGTCCGCCTAATCGTATTAGGCGTCGTTTAGGCGCGGAAAGGCGTCGGGCGGACGCCTACAGCCACACCGCGGACGCCGTATGCTACTCGCGGGGAAGGGCGCCAATACGACTGCGGTCTTGCGGGAAATCGATTGCGTGCCTGCGCACCCGCGCGAAAAGCATTAGGCATGGGAAATCGACTGCACTTCTGCGATCTACGCGCGGGAAATCGACCTTGCGTCCGCCCAGATAGGATTAGCGCACGGGAAATCGACCTGGCGTCCGCCAGATAGGATTAGCGCGCAGGAAATCGACCGCGCGTCGCATTTACCTCGAGCACGGGCGAGGGGAGAGGAAGAGAGAAGGCGACGGGCTTGGCTGCTCCTCTGCTCCAGTCCATCGGCCGGCCGCCCCTGCTGCAGAGCCGGCCCTGCTTCGCACGTCGCTGCTGCTCCTATTGATAGTCCGCAGTTTCGAGTCCGCACCTCCGTCGACTCTGTCTCTAGCCTCGAGTCTGCAGTCTGCCTCTGCCCTGAGTCTGTAGATCCGTCCGCAGTCTTGCTCTGCCTCGAGTCTGCACCCTGCATCGATCATCAGCAGCTGCTGTCTTGGTTGGGTACTTCGCCTTCCACATGGTACACCCCCTGCATCTCCGCTTCTTTCCCTCTTCCTCTGTTTCTTACCGTGACTCTAGTGCTTTGTTATATAGTGTGGCTAGCAGTACTCAGCTTCTTTGTTTTATTAGCTGATAGCTGCTATTGAGTGACAAGAGATTTAAGATTTTCTATTTTGCTACTTTATGTTGTGCACTACTAGTACTTAGCACTATTTATTATTGTATGTTAAGACTGGGCAATATTAAGATATGATTTGCTTCTAAATTTTAGTAGCATTATATATTAATATGATTGTATGGCGCCTAATAAACACTTGTATTGTGTCGCCTAGGCGTCCGCCACAAACGCCTAGGCGTTGTGAAGGGGGTCAGGCGCCGCGCCTCGCCTCGTCGCCTCAAAAACATTGGCTGCAACCAGAGCAACATTGTTGAGAAATTCCTACGGTGCTCTGCACACTTCAAATAGGAACCATCGATATATTGAGAAAAAAATTGAAAGTTAATTAAACATGTTTGAGCAGGGCTGCGACTGGACTGACACAAATAGAGCTCCATTTTATAAACCAAGATGTCACATGATATTCGAACTGTATGTGGAAAAAGTAAACACTATAAACTTGGAACAGGTTACAAATATATGTAATACTTCGTTGCATGGTTGTATTCCTTAAATGGATTGCTCGTTGCTGTGAGAATCTTCAATCAATAGAAGAAATATTTCAGATACATATTTAAACAAATTTTTCAGAAACTGCATTGCTAAATCATTAGGTAAGGCGCAGATATGGTCATATGGTATAGTAGACAACATCTGTCCTTTTACAAAAAATAGGATCATCTTAAATGTGAAATGAACATGGAGTACTAACAACGTCTCAATCCAAAGATCACCTAAAATTTACTCTTATTATGAAGGATAATTCTGTGGCAGAACCCATTCATTTTTTTATGGGTTCTAACTTCTAAATGAAGTATCCTTTTTGGTCGGTATGGATCCTTTAGGAGCTCTCTTGGATAAGGATTTGGAAGTCCAAACGACCAAACCTCAAATTTTATAGTACAATCAGCACATGTTCACAAAGCCTCCCCTAATTCTAGAAATTCATTTCACAGCAGAGGCCGAGGGTGGTGAACCCCAGGTCCTTGCACTCCTATCCCCGTGCGACCCACCACATACAAAATAGAACTTACAAAGGACAAATAATACAGTTTCTTTGGTTTGATTTATAGTGACTTAAGCCCAAGATCGCATAGGCAAAAACAATCATTCACGCATGATGACACCAAGAAACAATCAATTTTTTGACGCAGTCATACCAAGAAACAATCAATTTTTTGACGCAGTCATAGTTCCATAGAATACAAGCTACTGTCAACGGACAGGAAAACAATCTTCCAGGAGCTAAGCTAGAAGTGAATCCTGTTACCTAGGTTCTACACTTGCTAAACCAAACCACTTTGATAAAACCAATCGACTGTAAATCAGAGTATGAGTCTATGAAAAATTGTGAGGAACAGTGATAGCCATAGATACAGGTGGTTCTTTGTCAAACCATTCAACATGGCACAATATTTAATGTCTACACAAATTTAATATTTTTCGCAACATAAGGTATATGCATTTCTACAGGTAAGCCCACATCACAACAGATCCAATGAAATTCATGTTGCAATTTGGAGAGCTGTAGGGAATTTATTTTGCATTCATCAAGTTCTGCATATTATAAAATACAGAAATTTTGCCTATACAATAACATATGCAAACATATTTTCCACAGGTAGAGGATAAGGTTATGAATCTAATAAAATTAATTTCACATTATTTAGATCTATAATTATTTTCCTAGGGTTTTCACAAATCTGTGCATGGATTAGTACAAATGTGCAAGTTCTCAATAGCTTGTACTGTTTACCTTCTGGAGAGTACGGGGAGTAAACCGATCCACATTCACATCAAGAAGCACTCAAATGGGTGCGTCGGGATCACAGCGCCGCGCTGCTCTGCTTGCCTCTGGCATCCACCTGACCCGCCGCTCGAGCCTTACACTGCCTGTAGTGCCGTCTGGGACGCCACGCCGGAGTCGCCGTGGGAGGGGCACGCCGTATGCCAGAGGCTGGCGCGCCCGATCCCCACTCCCGTGCTAGGGTGGCCGAAGCCGTCGTGCCCTCACGAGGTGGTCGAAGCTGCTCACCCGCATCCCCGCTCGCTACAGGGCTGATCGAGCCTGCACGCGCGGCGCTCGCACGGCCGCACCTTGGCACGTGCGGGAGTCGAAGGCGAGAGGAGCGGGCAAGAGATCGGCACGCGAAGGTTGGTTGGTTTGGGTCGATGATGAAGCGGGTAGGAGACCCGACCGGAGCCGCAATTGGACGGACCCGATTGCTAACTCGCCCGATCCGACGGCTCGCGGATTTGCGGGTGGCGTGGCACTATCGGGTGCCCGCTTTTGGTGCGTGAATCGTAGGTAGAGACTAGAAAGCGACGCGCGGCGTTGCCACGCGCCTGCGTGGAGTGCCTACCATTTTGAGCTAGTTTGGTCATGCATATTTATGTTGCCCCGACTTGGTTGGTTGTTTCTTTCTTTTTTATGAAGCAATTAGCTATGAAAACGGATGGAAGCGGTCGGAAAACCTTATTTCTACTTCCGTTTCTATATTTGTTGGCGGAAACGGGATCGGTTTCGGAAAAATACGGGTTCGTGAACGGAATCGGGATATGTGGGTGCTCTGAAACGAAGCGGCCGGATGCCTACATTTTTGAGCCAGTTTGGTCATGCATATTTATGTTTCCCCGACCTGGTTGGTTGTTTCTTTCTTTTTTATGAAGCAATTAGCTATGAAAATGGACGGAAGCGGTCGGAAAACCTCATTTGTACTTCCGTTTCTATATTTGTTGGCGGAAACGGGATCAGGTTCGGAAAAATACGGGTTCGTGAACGGAATCGGGATATGCGGGTGCTCTGAAACGAAGCAATACGACCGGAAATTCAACGGAAACGGACGGAAGTCGGGAACTTAGGCCGGAATACCGCACATCTTTATACTCACAATCCCAATCACACGCCTTTAACGATGAAAAATATGTAAAGCACAAAATATGTTTTTCACGTATCTCGATCACAACTCTGCAGCATCATCCATCTCGTCAGGATCACTTCCACTGCCGTCTTCCTACTTGTAGTTAACACGAGCTGAATAATGCAAATATATGGTTGTTGTGCTGTTTTTTTTGCCACAATTTATTGTTAAATGTTGCCACAAGTAGAGGATGCGCAGGTCTTATGGGCCACTGTTGGACTGTTGGGCAACTTGGGCCTCTACGAGTGTGGGATTGGGACAAATATAAATTATATAAATAAAATGTCTAAATTCTGGGTAAAAAAATGTGGTAAAAATATGGAAAAATTCCGACCAAATACAAAATTGCGGAAATACGGACGGAAAAACACTGTTTCTACTTCCGTCCGTATTTCCGAGACTTCCGGGAAAATTTCCACGACTTCGGACGGGTCAAATATAGAACTACGAAAACGAACGGGTTAAATATAGAAATATGGACGGTTCGGACCGGGAAAATTTTCGCCCATTTTCAACGCTAGAAGCAATGATGCATAATTCATTAATTTGGGATTTGGCTAACACTTCCGGAGGACTCTTGAACTGCTGATTAGGAAATGCGCAGCATAATCAAAAATACTGCCCTTATCTTGTGTCCGGTGGTTGATGGTGCACTATCCTTGAGCTCAAATCGAATGGGCCGTTGAAGTTGGTGTTGCTAGTTTTTCCATCTTCGTTGTGCATCATAGAATGTGTTCTCATGTTGCCTAAGAACTGGAGCCTTCACTGGTTTGCGCTGACAAGCATCTTGCTCACGTACTCCCTCCATTCCAAATCGGAAGTCATTCCAAGAATCTTGGAGAGTCAAAGCATTTTAATTTGGCTAAAACTTTTAGAAAAAACTTCAATGATTTGTGATATCAAATATGTATACGATAAAAATATAAGTAATAAAGAATCTAATGGTACTTAGTTGACATCACAAATGTTATTATCCTATCATATAAATTTGGTCAAACTTGAAAAACTTTGACTCTCCAAGATTCTTGGAGTGACTTACAATTTGAGACGGAGGGAGTAGTAAATAAAGTGTAACAATATCGCTAAAATAATAATATATCTATTCATCTATTGAATACTTCATGTGGCTACAAACATTGTGGAAAAGGTTAAAATTGCATCAAATGCATAAGGGAAAAAAAGAGGTCATGGAGAAGAGGATAATAATTTCTGTAAAATCAAAGAAGAGTATTTTGAGGCTGTAAACCTGCATTGGTCAATGGTCTCTAGCAACCTGTGGGAAAGTTTGTAAACTACAAAAAGTTACAAAACTAGGTAATACAAAGAGAGTGGCAGGAAAGCTCAACACTAAGCTATGTCATCGTAAATGTCTCTACTGCAGCTGACTGTATGAGCATAGGCTTTCTCTTCCTATGTTTGATGCAGCTATTAAGCATGGATGTCCCAGAAAATCAAGGCATGACTTGTGGAGAAATGCAGTTCAAACTGAAAAGAATCATTTAAGCATTTAAGGAATGATGAGTCTCTTAAGATTCTAATCACAGTTTTCTGAGTTATTTGCAGTTAGATTCAGCGAAAAGGATGCCAATTTCAGCAATTGTAATCGTGATTTATTAAATTTAAATTCACTTCCATTCGATTTTTATTTAACATTAAGTGAACCATTTTGAATTTCAGTTTCAAAGAGGCGAGGAGGTCACAGAGATATGCTTTACGATGTGTCCTTCGCTTTTGGCTTATATGGCACGTGCATTTTTTCTAGTATGATATTAAAACTTAAAATTACAGAATCACAGAATTTCATATCGATGTTTCCGCATCATCAACTGAAGTGTTATTTCTCATACAAGAAGCTGTCAACATCTTACTATTCAATATATGGATTATTATTAGGACGCAGCTAAAATACGGCCGGCCGTATTTTAGCTTACCGCACGGCCTTTCCTTTTTTGGTAAGAGTGCAACTATTCTGTAACCTTTTCTGGTAAAGATACTAATTAGTGATTATTTTTTGGTGGGATGCGGCCAGGACAGGTACAGACCACACATTTACACATCGATACGTTAAAAAAAAAAGGCAAATAAGGCCCATATGTATGCTTTTAGATACAATATATATACGTTCAAAAAAAGGACATCTCAGAAAAAGAATACATGTGCAAAACATTATTTCAAAAAGCACAACACTATGCATCTAGTCCCACACATTTGCACATCTTCTCTGCCTGCATCTTGCTTCTGTGCATGGCCTGTATTCCTGCATGTTAAAAAAAAACATGTGTCATAAATTTGTTGCTCGAAGACAATAAAAAAGGATGCTTATGTTCCTAGAGCTCTATTGGTGTTGAGCAAGTTGCTGCTAATAAAAACTGTAGTGGATTCCATTCTCCTAGACAATTAAAGTGTCATTAAGCAACAATGTCTTCCTAGTTAGGCAATTTTTGTATTCTGAGAAAGCAAGTTAGTGTTTGTGTTTATTTGCAGCCCATAGCCCCACCCCTGAACCCCCACCACTCGGTTTATTTGCAAAAATATGTATCAAACAAAGCTAAGGTGATGATGTAAAAAAACAGATGTCAATTGCGCTCAAAAAGAGGTTATGATGTAAAAAAAACAGAGGCAATGTCTCAAAAGTGGGCTGCTATGGTACATACACACATTCTAGAGCACAATGAGCATTTTCAGCACCTATATGACACAAGCCTTTTTTTTTAGTGTTGCCGACATAAGCATTAATTGCAAGAAAACAGTACAAAAGTCAGTCATAATTATTTAACATGAACCTACTCTAAAACACAGCATGCCTGCCAATCTGCAACAGAAGGCTCAATTGCCCATTTAGAAGCACATTGTTGCCTAACAAATTACATTTAAATTATCTAACAAATTACACTAAAATTGCCTATTGGTTTGAATTGAGCAATTAAACGTGAGTTGGACGCATCCAGCCACCCAGCTAGGACAAAGATGTAGGGTGGCAACCGTGGAAGCTGCCAAGCTACAGTTGCCTGCCGACCAGGAAAGTTAGCTGCCGGCTAGGAAAGGAGGCTTCAAGTGATTAAACCAGAATTTTCAGTGTGTAGACATAGCAACTTATAGAGGAATGACCAGGGGAACTAAAAAGCTACCTTGTCACGGTTATTCCACCCCTACCTGAACAACTCAATTTCTCGGTAGCGGTACCATGACAGGTGCCAGAACACAAGCTAAAAGGCAATTTGTCATTCATGTTTTCAAAAGCAACATATATGACTGGGGAAAACCCGTGGTATAGGGACAATAAAATAAAGAAGATATAAAAACTCAGATTGGTAAGGTAGATAATAGGTAGCTGTGAGAACTTTACATAATGTCAAGTTAACCAAATCTAGAGTTCAGTCAAATAATCTATGCAACAAGGTAGTAGTACATGCCAATGTTACTACATTAGGCAGTACTGCAGTAGCACTGCATTATCTAACAAAAGGGAACTGTAAATAACATAAACCTACTAGCTACTAGAAGTTGGAGAAAGCTGGTCCGGAAAAATCCCATATTTTCCCATAACCTTGGGTTCTCTTAACATACTCAATTTGCATTGCCACAATGAGCCCGCGACAGAAACATAATATGTTGAGATACTGTAAAGGCAGCAGAAACATTTTAAAGTCATTTAGAGCATGTTACTAACAAAATTGCATAACCTTATGTTTTTTGCCTAATCCAGTATAATATCATTGCCTAATGAGTTTGAGTAGGTTGTCTACATGCCATGATATAGCAGCACACATTTATACTTACTGTGCTGCATGCAAGAAATCATCATATAGATGTCAAAAATATAGATATGAATGAGCTACCTCCATATTTGCAACAAAAGACTAAATTGCCTATTTAGGAGCACATTGTTGCCTATCAAATGACACTTAAAGTGCGTAATAAATAACACTTAATTTGCCTAAGGAAACGGTTATGTTTTTCTTTTGTGTGTGTGATCATACCTTGTTGCCGCTATCGGATGCTGGCACACACACTCCATGAAACCTCTGCCCTCTAGGCATTTTATGAAGAACTATCTCTGTAAATGCATGCACAAAAAAGAGTTACTATCATTATATTTGTATATAGCAAGAAGCAAAAACGTTACAGTAAAATGCCTACAATATGACAATACAACAAGGACAACTAGCTCAATCATGTAAGACATCCCATATTTCCATGTATTAGAGAATCAGAAACTCACGAAGAAAATATGGTAATCAACCTGCTCGGCTACAATTATTTGGTTGTGGCTACAGCTTATTGCAGTTAAGCCTCCAGTATAGTCTAGTTTATTTTTGCAGCCAAAAATAGCAGCAGCCAGCTGCAAAGAAGCTGCATTTACTTAGACAATTTAAGTGTCATTCATTAGGCAACAATGTCTTCTTAACTAAGCAATTTTTTTATTCTGAAAAAGCAACAATGTCATTCACGTGCTATGAATTGCATAGAACTATTGACCTTCGCTATGATGTTGCCGGACTGAAAACTAAATAAAAGGATCACTATCTCATCTTCGATCACTCGTGGCTATTGGAAGCCACAATCGCATATTCGATCACTCTTTTAGATAGGCTCTCCATTCTTCCCTCCAATGGTTGTCGAGATTATATGACCACCCGTGAATGGATCACTCCCTTCAGTCATAGAACCAATATGCTGTCACAAAGTAAAATCCATAAGAAAAGGTGGCAGCACATAGCCAAAACATGATAAAACACCGAGGACTGCAGGACAAGGTAGTAGAAATGGGGAATCACAGCCGCCAGACTACTGGTAATTCGCACAAAGTATGCTTGCTAGAAATGGAAACTCGGCAATTCAGAAAATCCTTATCCACACAACTGAAATAACAAGAGAAAACATGCATCACAAACCTGGCAATCAAATACCATGGCTTAGACAAGAGAGTGAGATTAACTGTCATAATCGTAAGGAATTGCCTAGTTTATTTCCCCCATTTGGAACACAGCCGTAGTACACCAGTAAGCAAAAGCGCCCCAAGCTGGCATGGTAAAGCCAACCAGTCTGGTGAAAGCAAGGGGAGAGAAGTTTGCGCACAAGGACCAGGAAGGCAGCGCATCTTCTCACTGGCAAGCAACTAACGCTCCTCCTCCTCCTCCCAAGAGAAATCGCGCTGGAGGGGGGCACACAGGTAGACCTAGCCTCGCCTCGCCGCGCGCGGCGCAGATCTACGGACAAATTGAATGATGGAACCACCAAACACGGCGCCGCGGTAAAACAAAACGCATGGGGCGCGGAGCGGAGAGATCCGGGAGGCCTGCGCGAGCGCTCCGGGGGGCCGTAACCACACGACGGCGGCAGACAGGAGAAACCAACTGCTCACCTTGGTGTCGGCGGAGGCTCATGCTGCGGTTGAGACGGCGGGGAGCGGCTGGTTGACCAGCATCGGGTCAGCGGCGGCAGGGAGCGGCAGATCCGCGGCGCCGGCAACGTGGCTCGCCCTAGGCAGCGCGGCCATTTGTGGATGGGGCTGCGGGTGTGCGAGAATGAACCTCTTCTCTCTCGTGTCTATTCTGTGTGTCGGTACTGTCCTCGGTGAGGATGTTGGGGAGGCGGCTGTGCTAGCGAAGCGGCCGTGCGGAGCGACCAAAACACGGCCGCTCGTAATAAAGTCTTTACCTTATTATTAAATATTGTACAGATTTCATTGAGCACCTTGCCTTGGAGGCATTTTCTCTGGCATCTGGTAGGCGCCATTCATGTCGAGGACCATTCTATTTGCTGGGGCGATGGCTGGAACGCTCAGTTGCCACTTGCCAGAGATCACAACGGGAATCCGCTCAATCCCCAAGGAACGCCGCCGCCTGCCGCCTGCCTGCCTGTCGCCCGTCGCCCGTCGCCCACGTCCCCTGGGGAAGTCTCGCGCCGCTTGGTTCACGCGTCTCCCGTGGCGCCTGCCCGTCCGCACAGTTGTTTGTTGCCGTCCACGATGTGTACAGATTAGTCTCTATGTATTACGAACGCCACGTTCACAAAGCCACGAAACTACCGACCCGAGCGCAAGCGGATCGCGCACCCTCAACTTCGCGCGACTTGGCGAATTGTCTTCCCCACAGCACACGGACCATGGCACCACATGCGGCGCGTCCACGCCCCGCGGTCCAGCTCCGCCACATGTGTGCCACCGGGCTCCGCTCGGGCTCATCGCTCATGGGTGTGGCCCCTTGAGCCAGCCGACCGTGGCCGCCATCGCAGACCTCAAGCCTGAGCAACGCCTGCTGACGAAGCGGAGACCCTAATAAGAGAGGAGGAGCGATGGCGATGGCCGCAGTCGGAGCGAGGAAGCCAGAGTCAGGGGTGGACGATGATGACGGGCGGCAGGAGCGAGGACGTCGTGACTGGTTGAGCAGAGCGCGGTGCGCCACGGAGAAACGGAGGGGAGCGCGGATTCCCGACGTTTCTCGACCCACGCCGGCGCGGAGGCACGCTTCGAGCCCGGTCGAACGGTGTGGTCCAATGAGAGGCGAGAGTTGATTATCGTAGGACACGTGGCAAAATGTTAAGCCAGATTTGATGGTGCGAATTTCGTACTTGTAAAGATTTGTAAAACAGCAAGACTATTGTGGACTTCACCTTTTTTTTAGAAACTTTTCTATTATACAAAATGACTAAACAATAGAGTTGCTCTAAGCCCTCTCCGCTTATAGCGCGTGTGTTTGCTATGTTCGCTCCAACAAAGTTGCCCTTTTTTTATATAAGTATTACGAGAAATGACTCTAGACATACGTTTTACCTTTCTTTGCCTACTTTCTTTGTGCTGTTTGAAATACTTATTGATTATCTAGTAACTTTTAGAGAGGTTTCTAAGGCCTAAGGGCGTCTCCAAAAACTCATGAGCTAGCTCTTAGTATATTTTCTATTTTTTAATGAAAGAGACAAAGAAGATATTTCTTAACTAAGAGATAGTCTCATAAACACATTTAAAGAACATGTGAAAATGTCATGTGGAGTCATTCATGCTATGAACTATATATTAAAAATTAGTACTATTAAATAATTTAGCTTAGAGCTAGCAACTAGCTCATACCACTGCGGATGCTACGAGAAGGTACGAAATCAGTTGCGCCCTCGTCATGAATGAAAGACGTCGAATTTTCAGGGAGCTCTCTTTCTCGCATCTTCTCACACGTGGCATGTTTCTTTGCCCCTTTTTTGTTAGACCATCTACTAATTTTCAGGTTGCTTATTATCATTTTTGTACTTCCTCCACTTTAAACTTTAAATTATATGAGTTCCTTTGATTTCGTTAGATAAATATATTTTACTATATCTAGACATGTTTTTTTGGAATGGGCAGCAAGTGTTTTTGCCACGGTTTTATTAGATGATAAAACGGGGCAAAAATAGAATTAGAGCTACACACAAACACGACTAGCTAGGCTAAAGAGTGAGACAAAAAAGAATAACACGGCCGGTCAATGGCACGAAACAATGACTAAACATATTTAGAAAACGAGGAAAACAACTTTAAAAGAATCTGTGTCGGAGCATTTGTTGTAATGCCAAGTTTTTTTCTTTTCGCAACCGGAACTTCACCCGATTTTTATTAGGAGGGAATAAACAAAACTACAAACAAATTATGTCATGGTGGCAAGATGCCGACATCACATAGCTAAGCCCTATCTACTGGATACAAATGTTTGTTATTACATATTAACACCGCTTTGCGACAAAAAAAGTGAAAAGGAACTAGCAGCTCTCAAACGCCCGCCCCCGCACGACGCACACTCTGCCGCTTGCCATGGAAGAAGATCTGCATGGCCATCTCAGCTTCGCCCACCAACGCGACCTGGAACGCCGCCTCATGGAATTCCTGGAACGTTGTCTCATCTGGGTGCTCTGTCTCGACCTCGTACCCAAACTTCCTTATGAGGACCTTCCTCGTCTGCGCCTGAAAGCTCTTGTTTGGTTTTTGGTAATTGGTGACACACCAAGTTGCTAATGGTTTCACTAAGTATGTAGAATATATATTAGCAACATATGATGAAGGAGGTAGATGGCAAATCATGGAATTGGTGATGACCACAAGGTGATGGATCAAGTGCTCTACTTGCTTGGGAAGAAGATAAAAAAAGAAAACAAGATGGGCTCAAGGCAAAGGTATAATTTCGTAGGGCCATCTTTATTTGACACTCAAGACACCATAAAGGGTGTGAGTAATTTAGGATTGATAACCGTACTATGAAGAGGGGAAAATCATAGTTGCTTTACTCACCTAGTGCCACTAAGTTAAAAATCATTTGCATATGCATTAGAAACTTAGTGACAGTGAGATAATTGTGAAAATGCTAATTCACTTGCACATGGAGTTGTACACTTGGTGGAGTTGGCACTTTTACAAAGGTGGTGGAGTTTGTAGGGTTGAGTTGGG
>DXKC01010152.1:0-14203 GCA_031170775.1 Cymbopogon citratus
GAGGCACCTGCTCCCTGGGCTCCCATGCCCCATCCGTGTAGAGGGTCCAGAGTTGTACCTCCGCCGGAAGCTGTTGTCCTGTCAGAGGTACCCATTCCACTATAAAGTCTGCCAGTACTTGAGATTTAATTGCTGTTCTTGCAACAAATGTGATGGTAAACTGTGACAATTATGTAGCCCATTTGACGATTCTGCCTGAAGCCTCCTTGCTGCTGAGTACATCCGCCAATGGCTGTGACGTGGGTATTAATATCTCATGGTCTTGAAAATAATGTTTCAGTTTCCTCGAGGATGAGACGACTGCGTAAGCTATTTTCTCCGTTTCTGTGTAGTTTAGCTTAGCCCCCTGCAGTGCTTCCGACACGTAGTATACTGGCTGTTGGATCTGTTTACTGTCTTCTTTCTTTTCTTGAACCAGCACCTCACTGACTGCATGTGCTGAGGCTGACACGTATAACAATAAGGTGGCATTTGTCTCTGGGGCTGTGACCATTAGATCTTTGGTCAAATAAGCTTTGAGTTGCTTGAACGCCTCCGATTGCTGACTGCCCCATTCAAATTTTTCTGCTGTTCTGAGAACTTTAAAGAAGGGCAGATGTTGGTATTTATTAAGTGCAGTTAGAATATGAACGATTCTGCAAGCGCACAGAATACCATTGTAGCATTTTAACCGGAAGTATTCCAGGTATCGTTATTTATATTTTACCACTGGGAAGCTTGGGTTAAGGATCTAATAACTCACAATCATGTATCTACTAACTTAGCAAACCAACTAGACTAAAGCGGGGTAAATAATAGGATAGGATATATGATAGCACACAAGAGAATTTATAATAAATGAGTAGCTAGTTATAGTGAGAGGACAATGGGAGAGATCAAGGTTCCTATGCACTTCTCTATTACTTTGGTTCTATGTAACTGGGGTATGGATAGATATAGCGATTACACACATGACACTTTGGAGCAACAGTACCTCTCCGACTCTTGAAAGAAAGTAGTTGGGATAAGGCTGCCAAAAAGCTCTACGGAACCAACCCGAACGTGGTGGAATACAAAGGCCTGGTCGTAGCTGTCACCCCCGGGGCTACCACAACTATCCGTTGGATTGGGCGCAACCTCCGTTAACTTATAGTCTAGACACCATGTCTACACTATCGATTACTACTCTAGCTACGTACGATAACTAGAGCACTCAATACGAACGGAGATCCCATGCCAAGATGCAACAACTATACTACTCATACTAATTAAAGGCATAAAGTAAATAGAGAAGATAAATATATATTAAAGCATAAGTCTTGCAAAGAATAGATACAAAGACATACCAAATCCCTAAAGACTTCTCTAGAACCGGAGGGCAGCTCCGCTCTCCCTAACTCTCAACTAGAACTAATCTACTACATTGAAAAGTCTAGTCCTAATTCTCTTAGAGAGAGAGCATCCTTCAGAGGAGCCATCTCATCTCCACAATGAGATAATGAATAATGGATTCCCCCTAGGGGTCTGGGGTTTATTATATAGGGGGTGCCTGGCCTCTCTCCACCTTTAGCTAGCCATTTGGTACTAAACTTTCTACCATGTCTAATTAAAATTCACATAGGCCTTAATGGACCAAATTCTGATTTGGGCCCAATTAATCCCACAGCTCATGTTTTGGAAGCTTCCATTATTTGTAAAATCAATATCTCTTTATTCCGAACTCCAAATATAGCAAGTAATATATCCGTTTCGATCAGCGCGACGAGGGCTTCACAATGGTGTGATCCAATTCTCCATTTGAGATACTTTTGTATGATGATTTTGGTCACCTTTAATTCTTTTCCTGTTTAACACCTGCAAAACATAGATGCACCAAAACTCATGGAAATTATTAGTTCAAATCCCTAGACCTATATTGGTGATCATCTTTTTTGCAGTTATAAGAGTTATGTTGACAGTTAATAATTGACACTAACTATTGTCAACAGCAGACTCCTTTCTCCTGACTTAGAGATGAACCTGTTTAGAGCTGCAAGTTTTCCTGTCAGTTTCTGCACCTCCTTTCTGCTTGAGGGTTCTGCCATTACCAGGACAGCTTTTGTCTTGTCTGGATTTGCTTTCAAGCCTTCTGGTCCGACGATGTACCCGAGCATTTTTCCTTGGTTTAGTCCAGAGACACACTTTTCTAGGTTTAGCTTCAGCTCTGCTTCTCTGAGGTTTGCGAAGGTTTCCTTTAGGTCTTCTAGATGATTCTGAGGCTCCTTGCTTACCACTGCTAAGTCATCGACGTAAGCAATGACATTCTTCTGCAGTTAGGTTTTGAGAACAGCCTTGACCATCCTTGCGAAGGTGGATCCTGCATTTTTGAGTCCTTCTGGCATTCTTACGAAGCAGTAGGTGTCAAATGGTGTTGTGAAGCTTGTCTTTTCCTCGTCCTCTTTTCGCAACCATACTTGGTGGTAACCAGAGAAACAATCGAGCAGTGAGAACCGCTTGCAGCCTGCTGCCTTGTCAACTGATGCATCTATTCTTGGCAGGGGAATGGGTCTTTTCTGCATGGCTTATTGAGATCTGTGAAATCTATACACATCCTCATTTTGCTGTTTTTCTTCGGCACCAGAACCACGTTCGCTAGCCATTCCGAGTATTGTACTTCTCTGATCACCTTGGCGTCCAACAATCTTTGGACCTTCGCCTTAGCAGCTAAGGTGTGCTCTTCTGATATTTTTCTTTGTCTTTGCTTTTTTGGCTTTATGTTTGGGTTGAGGTCTAGGGTGTGCTCTATTATATCCCGACTTACCCCTTGCAAGTCTGAGGCTGACCAAGCGAAGATGTCCTTGTTTTTTGATAGTAGCTCCAACATATCCTTTTTTTCTTTCGGTGACAGATTTGCTGCTATTGTTACCTTTCTGTTGGGTACCGCTTGTTCTAGTGGTACAGTGATTGTTTCCTCTTGTTCTGCCATGTCGGTCTTGCCAGCTGGCATGTCGACGGGTTGCTCTGTGGCCACCGTGTTTATGTTCCTTTGCGACTTGTATATTGCTCTTTCTTTGTTCCTGGCTTTTTTCTGGCTACCTCTCACTGTTATGACTCCATGCAGGGCTGGCATCTTCATGCAGAGGTAGCCCATGTGTATGGCTAGATTGAACTTGTTCGCAAATACTCTGCCTAGGATTGCATTGTATGGATAATATAGGTCTACACATCAAAGGTTAGGTACTCTGTTCTTGCACATTCTCCATCCTGGAAAGATATTGGTAGTGAGATTTTGCCCAATGCCTTAATTTTCTTGCCTCCGAATCCTATCAGTGAGGTATCCGAAGGTTGCAACTGACTTCTACTAAGTTTCATTTGATCGAAAACTCCTACAAAGATGATATCTACAGAGCTCCCTGAATCCACTAGTATTCTGTTTATCTCCCATCCTGCTATGTTTGATTTGATGACCATTGCATCCGCATGGGGATAACTTTCTAGACAAAGGTTGTTTTCTGTGAAGGTTAGTGGCATTTTAGACCACTCCGTTGATCTGAAGGCCGCTTGTACCGCCACGTTGTTCACCAACCAGAGATGGTCTTTCTTCTGCTTCTTGGACTCGAACTCTATCGCCGATCCGCCCACTATTGGCCAGTATCATGCCGATAGTTAGCAAAGCAGAGTGAGTATTCAACTGGTTTTCAATCGGAGGCTCTGCCTTCGCGAGAATTGTACCCCCGGCATTTTGTTGCGGAGGTGGAGGCAGGGCTTCGTACTACCTCTGGGGTTGTTGTGGAGGTATGGAATTGTGAGAAGTATCTAACATTGTGATTTGCGGAGGCCTTGGGTTTATGTATGTCAGCCCATGCTTCGGCCTGCTATTCGCATAGGGATGATAAGTTACTACAGACTGCTGCACTGGCCTCCAAGCCGGGAGTGCACTTGGGTAGTATTGGCTCGCCAGGCTTTGCTGCGGTACGTGACTACCACCATATCCCGGGAAGCTTGGGTTGTACTGCTGGTGCCATTGTTGTGCGTAGGTATGATTTACCTCTCTTTGAGCAGGCTGCAGTGACTGTAGCTGAGGCTGCTTGCCTTTCATTCTTTCTTTTGTTTCAATAGATTCCGGGAAGTCTTTGGTGTTGTGACCTTTGTCCTCTCCATGAAAGATACAATAAGGCTTCTTCTGCTTTTGATTCTTGTTCCAGTTTTTGGATCTATCACTTTTGTTGTTGCCTTAACTACTTTGTTGTCTTTGATTTTGGCCTGGCTGGGGTGGTTGACTGGGTTCCTGCTGAGGCTTCCCCCCTGCACATTGAAGACTTGTTTTTGCTGTTGCCAGGGCTCCTGCTTATCTTGCCCCCTATGGTCCCTACGGTTTCCATTGTTTGAGCTTTGATTGCCTCTGCTTTTGCCTTCTTCTATGCGCCTTCGCAAATCGTCATCTGATCTGCAGTATTTCTCGAATTCCTCATGTAGTTTTGCCATGGTTGCTGGTTTTTCCCTTGCTAGGTGACATGCAAACGGTCCGATGCGTAGGCCTTTGATGGCTGCTTCTATTGCTACGTCATCAGAGACGTTCGGAGCCTTGGCTCATAACTGTAGGAACCTCTAGAAGTATTCTTTGAGGGGTTCCCCTTTCTGGTGCCTGTTGCTATACAAATCTGATGACGTAAGAGATTCGCTTGAAAACCCTTTAAAGTTTGCTAGAATCTGATCTCGGAGTTTTTTCCAAGAGTACATGGTACTTGGTTTGAGCATTGTGTACCAGGTGAGGGCATCGCCTTCTACTACAATTACAAATGATTTGGCTAGCACACTGTCGTTTCCTCCTGCTGAGGCCACTACAGCCTCGAAGCTCATGATGAACTGTCGGGGATCTGTTTTTCCACTAAATTTGGGCAATGCGATGGGCTTGTAAGTTGAAGGCCAAGGGGTTCTTTGGAGTCCCTCAGAGAGTGGCGACTTTGGATCGTAGGACATTGATACCATTGAGATCGGAGGCGCAGATGGCTGCTGAGGCATCCTTGCTACCTCCGGATTTAGCATGGGTCCGAAGGCCGGTGCTAAATCGATTACGGGGGCAGATGGTTGTCTCATGCTTTGGATTTCTGCCTGCAAGATCGCCATCTGCCGCCTCAACTCTGCTGCTTGCTGTGAGGCCTGCATTGCTCTTTGCGTTGCGGCCTGCTCAGCCCTGAGTCTATTTCTTTCGGCCACCATCTGCTCCATCTCTGCCCTTAGTCGTCCCAATTCGGCCTCTGGCTCTTGGTGATTTTGCGGAGACCGCTCCCTGTCTTCCCTTGGGTTGACGTTACCTTCTTCCGCGACTTCGCCCTCCGGGGCGGAAGCGTAGGTACTTCTTGCATTTCTTCTTGGTCTTCCGCGGGCTGGTCGATCTGCTACCTCCGCTTCTGCGGAGGCTCGACTTGCCGCGGTGGCTTTCCTTTTGGCCATCAGTAGGTGATATCCTCGGCCAGACACAGTGGTGGGCGCCAACTGTTGGAACTCCTTTCCAGCAGGTTTAGGTGACTAGACGCCAGTCGAGTCACTGTATCAAATGGGTGGTTACAAGAGGGACCCAAGGTAGGCCAAAACGCAACTACCCAAAGGACCCCTCCATTACAGTGGCCGCGGGCCGCTTTTATAGCAATCCACCTACCAAGACAAAGTGAAATTACAACCCTGTCCCTTGCCACTAGGGAGAAACCCTAATTTCTCTTCCTATTACAGGTGGACCTGCTTGACCTCTTTGGTAAGCTTCGGGGACTGACGCCGACCTGGCTCCTTGATGGGCCGTCCCATTTGGTAATTGGGCCGGCCCTGAGCCATCTCTTCACCCATTGAAGGAGCTCCTATCTTCTGGTCGCCAGGTACCTCCGTCGTGCCTCCCCTGCATCCCGCGACGCGGCAAAAGACCTCCGCGACGGTCGTCCCAGCCTGTAACAGCTCCGTGGCCGGGGGCCTCCGCCAGGGCGCCCAGTACCTCTGCCTGCCGCCCAGCCCATGGCTCCGGGTCAGCCGGGTTCGGCCAGTCGCCGCGGAAGCTAGCTTCCGCGGCGAGACCTGAGAGCCTCCGCCAAGCTACCAGGTGCCTCCGCTAGGCGTGGGCCCGGCACTCCCTGGTTTCCCCGGCCCCGCATCCCGGCTTGGTCCCTGGCTTCAGTGGAGGATGTCGCAGCCTCCGGCGGAGGCACGCTCTCTAGACTCTTGAAAACCTGCAAGCAATCAGGAAACGAGATTATGCCACCCAGACGGAGCGGTTGTTTGGAGGCCCTTGGCATGGTTAAGGGAGGTAGTAGCCTCTGCGGGCCTCCGGGCTCCTCCCCCAACAGATAATATTTATGTGCATATGCTCTCTCTACTCAGTGTTATTACCACATTATCTTTTTATTGGGTCAAATATTATATGATAACATTGAGGCTCCCGACCGTGATACATTGGTTGGTATATAGGGAACAGCTCTAAAACTTAATACTACCACGAAATTAATTATATTGGTCAGCTAGACAGACTTTTCCAAGGACACTGGTGAAAATGAAGCAAAATGGACCCTAAATATCAATGGAGCCCCTCTTCCATAAATATGGAGCTACCTAGGTGCACCCAACGGTCATGATGGAGCTGTTTTTCTCTTCTCTTTTCTTCTCTTCTTGGATCTTATAAACTTCACAACTTTAGCAACCGAGACAAAGAGGGCAGCAAAGAAAGTGATCTGAGTCAATAGACACGTCATGTGTTCAACAAGAGGAGATACGACACTTTGATGATATCTCTTTTCTATATTATTTCAATTGGATTAGTCGCAAGGATGGGAGTGGAAGGTATCAGGACGTATAGAGATACTGGCCAGGAGTCTGGTATAGACGGGAGATCCTCCTAAATTCAATGCAAGTTGATTTAGGCATCCTCGCTCCACACTAGTGAGAGTGCGAGACTACATGAATCGAGTGCCGGAGAGATTGGTCGGGCTGTGTGATAAGCACAATTAATCGATACGGTATCCAGCAGTAATGAGCGTCGCAGCAGAGCATCAGCGGTGCTCATGATATTTTCATGCATGCCGCCTCTTCCATGTTCTGGCAGTGCATTTGGCGCAACAGTCTTCTGTTTTTTATCCTCTATATAAAAAGGAGAATAACTGATAAAGTAGTCTGTCATCATAAATATGTGGAAAATAACAGGCAGAGGATTTCTTGTTATTACATTACACCCTGTTGCGATGCTTCTTCTTATTAAGACTTAGGCACTGTTTCGTTCCCACCAACTTATATCTAGTGACTAAAAATAAGTCACTTTAGTAACTTATTTGCCAAACAAACTGACTAAAAGGTGTCTAAAACACTTTATTTGCACTAATCACTCACTATGCCAGAATAGCCTATCTGTGACGTCTCGTTTTGTGACACAGTGACGTCTCGTTTTGTGACGCAGAAAAGAAATGCATCACAGATAATCTATCTGTGACGCGGGTTCACGAGACGCATCACCGATAAGCTGTTGCCCATGCCCCGAGAACAAGACGCGTTACTAATAATAATATATCGGTGACGCGTGTTGACAAAACACGTCACGGATAAGAAATGTGACGCGTGTTATATAGACGCGTCACAAATAGATGGCCTTATTGATGATGCGTGTTAACAATACGCATCACGGATAAGAAATGTGACATGTTTTGTTCAGACGCGTCACATATAGAGGGCCGTATTGGTGACGCAGGTTAATAAAACGTGTCACGGATGTACCATTATCTCTGACGCAACATTAGTGACGCGTGTTTTAGACGTCACTAATGACCATCTACACGCGTCACAAATAGTAAATTCTGGCATAGTGACTCAAGATGAACTAAAAGGTGACTAAAACATTTTAGTTTTAGTCATGAAAACCAAATAGGCTTTTAGATTAATTTTTTACTTCTTGTGTGGGTCAGTTTAATAAATGGTCTTCGAATGTGGTTGAAGACAAGACCTAAGACAAACATTTCAGCGGTGTGTCTGGGCAAGGCACCACGATTTTCACATGTCTTTTGGCAAACTATCAGTATGGCAGTGTGTGCCGGCCAACTACACATTTTTCCAGTATCCCACAGCAAAATTTCCCTATAAAAAATGCAGCATTTCTTGTTTTATGCGTAGTAATGATGCATCACAATGATGATGCATACGTGCTGACATAACTTGTTTCAGATCACAAGAAAAAAAAACCATTCAAACTTATTAGAGGCCACTTGTTAGCTCTCTTCGGAGGATACAGGAGCCAGGAAGTGGATATTTTAATTTTAGGGGGAGGGGGCACCACTGTTAAATTTTCAAAATTTACTTTTTTAAAAAAAATCAATCGAGATTTAACATTTAGATAAATAATATCCAACCCATTTTCATCCTTGTTGATGTACAAATAGCTCAAACCTAATGCTACTGCCAAAATTGATTCATCAAGGCATCAGCTTGACGTACTCCACGGTCCCTATTGTATTAATACACTGCTACGTGGCCTAGCTACATGATGGAGCTGCTTTTTTCTTCACTACTACTCCTCTTATAAGCTCCACCATTTTAGCAATGGAGAACAAGAGGGAGCAGAGGATGTATGAGGCTACCTTTTCAATAACTGATCATCTATGCATGATGCACCGAATGGCGACAGGATACATCACCCTATATAGTCATTTCTTTTATTTCCTTTCTATCTGATTGGGTGGCCATGGGAGCTGCTATCGGCATCTACGGAGGTGCAGTGGTGCATGCATTCTGATAGTGGGAGTGTGAGGTTGGCACACATGTATGACGACCGGCTTACCATACTACAAACGCGGCAAGGCCTGTGTGAGTTAATCAAAGAGCTAGGTTGAAGTTTTGAGACTGATAGGGAAAACTACCACGAGGGATCGATATGGATACCTGTTAGCGAGACCATTCAAAGTCAGCTACATCCAACCCTCCCACGATGTGGTAGATACTACATATATACATACACATATAATTAATTGTACACATGATTTATATCTCGATCCTGCAATATATATGCTCCCAGCCGGCAGCCTGTAAGAAAGCTTCATATATGCAAATGTTAAATGAACTGTGTCTGAGTGTGATTCAGGATTCAGGGATCACCACCAATATGTGTGTGACTCATGCACGCACCAACTAATTGGAGATGACTCTTGCAAGATGATGGAGGCATGGAGCAGACGTATGGCCGGACCTTAGCTATTTATCCAGTTTTCTGTTTGTTGTTTCATCGGAACGTAGTATAAGTTTTTGATAGGGATGGGAGGTACTGGGACATGCATGCTGTCATGCTGAGGTGCCATCAACAAACATGATCCACAACTGACATGTAAGATGCTTAGAGAGTGTAACACGAAGTGAATGTGTGGAGAGCCTACAGCCTAGAGATCATCTACTCGAGTTTCCATGGCCACCATTGTGTAAAATGTGCTGAAAATTATTACCATGTATTATTTACAACATATAAGCGGGTTTCAAGAAAAGTTTAAAAATTATTGTTAGAGGTAGAGTGGTACTGAACCTTAAGAGAACTGCCCTAAAAATCGATTTCTAGGAATGTATACAATCGATGGCCTCAAGAAACCTTTTTGACCATGAGCGTAAAACTTTTTTTTCTGTAGAAACATGTAGAACACAAAAGTTGGACGCTAATGCTCAAAAAAATATTGGACGGTAATATTACACCAGTGCTTAATAAACCACTGTCTATCTCAACCAAACATAATTATGCATTCTGATTTCAATTGAGAACCTGCTTTTATGTATATATGATCCATATCGGAAACATTTAGATCTAATAAAGATTAGTTATCGTACTTGTGGTGATGCCTCTGAATACCTCATCATATATATTTCAAGAAATGTGTTGGGTAATATATATGTGTGTATGCTTCGCTAGTACAAGTGCATGTGCAAAGTGTTAGCACATTATCTTTTCTTCCGTATGTGTGTGGCACTCGCTCGCACGGTGAGGCCTGGGTGGGAGCAACGCCCACACATCCTAGGTCGGAGAGCGATGCATGGGGAAGGGCTCCCTCGCATGGGCATCAAATTTGGTCCCGTCCACAGTTAGCACCAGAGTTGCGCCTAGGGAATGGGCTGAGTTGTGCCTAGGGAATGGGCTGAGTTGTTTCCAAGCGTGGCCTTAAATGAACAACATAATCAAGCTACGATTATATATCTGGGTTTTTCTTAAATTTTAAATCAAATATTTGAAGATGTTTCCAGGTGGTGAATGTGTTTCTATTTGGCTCTTATATAGTCAAGATCACTGGAATAGCACGCGCAGTGACGACACATATCTGTTTGTTTCCACATTTCACCTATTCTATGTGTCCTTGCTGTTCATAGTTTTAGCTCAGCATTATAGCAAAGCCAATGTGTAAGTAGCCCAGTGTTGTCTTATAAATCTTGTGTTAAATAAACACCGTTACCTCTAGAACTTAATATAATACAGGAAAATTTAGTGAATGCATCAGCTGGATAGACTTGTTCAGGTACTAGTGTAAATGATATAGAATGGAACGAAAATGTAAATTTTGCTAAAAGGAACATAGGTATCAATCGGGCCCTCATATATATCAATACACACCCTGCGGCGAAGGTAGAGCTACTTTTCTCTTATGTGCTCTGATTATAAGCTTCACTATTTTAACCATAGAAGAGGGAAAGGAAGTGAGGCAAACTTTTAAACAAGAGAAAGATTATTGGAGGGACTACCCTTTGGCATTTTTCTTTCCGTCTTATTTATTAATTGGATTGGTAGCTTGGGAGGTATCGAGGGATACAGAGATGTAGCGGTACAATTTGCTAAGGATCGGAAAGCTCTGAAACCAAACAGAGGATCTTGGTTTGCTCGCTCAGAACAGCTTTGGTTATCAGTGAGTGAGTGAGTGAGTGAGTGAGGAGTCGCCGATTCAGACCCTGGTTGTGGCAAGGACAGTGGGTATCTAGCGGCCGATGGCATGGCAAAGCCAAGCTTCTTAGCTGCACTACAGCATCTATCCAAGAAGCATGTTATACATTTCCATCCATAAGTCCGTATTGGCACAATGGTTTTATTTTTCTAAAAAAAATGAAATAATTCGAGTTTTTTTTATATGGGAAAGATTCATAAAAAAATAAGTGAAGCCTAGAGAAGCTTCGGAAGCCTAAAGTACCTATGAAAAGCCAAAACTAATGGCCCTAAATCATCCTATCATCATGTAGGGACAATGGCGATCAAATATTGTGCTTCATGGTAATCAATAGCAAGCAGGCGTCATCGAATAGCCACGCACATGCCAGACTGCCACATTGTAAATGTAATTGTATTCAATCACACTTATGGAAGTAATGTGTTCAATTAATTCAATTATTGAAGGCCACCGGATCGGATGAGAAGCACACCACGAGGGCCATCTATCGGGATTGGTGGCATTTAGGAATTCGAATGATGTATCATGTATGGGTTCAAGATGTAACATCCAAGATACTATTCAAAACTTTATCTAACATGCTCAAAGCTTACCAGTCTGTTGATTCTTCCGCTCAAAAGGCATGCATCCAACTTCCAGTTGGCTCCAAATAACAACACAAGGAAGCGCAAGCTCAACACAAGTGGGTTTGTCCTGCAGAACCGATAGCAAGAACATCACCTCCTACTACAGTCTATGCTCGAGTAGCCACCTACAGTATTATTCCATCCCTATTATTAAGCCGCTTCTGGTCATATATAGCCCTTGAGCCCTCTACAGAAGGAGACTGGACTCAAGCCGGATGAACCACCCCAGCAGCACAGTGGGACGTTTCGCTAGTAGCTTCTTAATTTTCTGCTCATTTGTTGTCTTCTTCACCTCGGATCTTTAGCCTCGGGTTTAGGGTTTTTAGGTACCTATAGAACAAAGTTCTTTGCCACCACTCTGCATGCATGCACCCTCAAGGTAGTAACACCCAATAATCATTCTCTCTAGTCTTAGCACTAGCCACTCTCTAATGTTGTGTTTAACTATCTTCTATGTTCATTTATTAGCACTTTTGTGGCTTGGTAATGATATTATCAAGTGCATATTCTTCTTCATGGACTCCAGCCACAGGTGGGTAACGCCTTAAACTGGTTGCTTCTCAAACATATCAAACTAGATATGCTCACACTTGATAATATGACATGTGCAACTTATATTACCCGATCCTCTAATGCATTCAAACCAGACATTGGAATCCCATTTACAGATAAAATAAATAGTCATTGCTTGAACCCTTTAATGTCTTCCATAGTTCCAGCCCCGAACTATATATCTGACCAGTCCAGTACAATTATATTATTGCTGTCTAATTTGTCACTAAATTAACAGTAAAGCTGTAAGGGTCATATTGGCTCCAACAACCAGAGCGTAAATTAAAGGCAAATCCCAGCATTTTTGCGTTGTGGTTGATGAACAGGCGCAACTCAATGCTACTTCGCAATTAATTTAAAGGCATCAGCTCGACGGGCGACTTCTTCAGGTACTAGTTTAAATGAAGTTCCTCTTATAGATAAGCTGAAGTTCCTTATTGAGAAAAAAAGGAAAATAAGATGGATCTCCATATATATAAGCAATGGAAGACAAGAGGGAGCAACAAAAGCAAGTTCACCTAGCTTTAAAACAAGACACGGATCATGCATACGCACAAAGAAGAGAGATATTACACAGCACTCAGCCTAGCTACTACTTTCTTGTGTCTTTTTTGACTACGAATAAGCATGAGAGATATCAGGACCTACATATGTGCAAAGCCTGAGCAGATATGGAGCTCTCGTGAACGAGTTATGTTCGTTGAGCCACACTGCATTTCACAAACCACAGTAAGCTGATCTAGGCTTCCTTGCTCATCAGGGCCCAGCCAGCTGTTTCAATTCGGGAACTACCTGGTTTGGTGAGGATGCGTCTACATCTGTTGCGACAGAGTGAGACCGTGTGATGAGCACAGCTTAGCAATGTCATTGTCACCCTTTGTATCAGCCATCTAATTCAAACAACGATTTATTTGGATCGAGTGAGAACAGCCTACGAATACTAGCTACTTCCCCGGCCAGCTCTTCTTGCTGAGCCGAACAGAACAATTAATGGTTCTATTATCTCGCCAGGCATGTTGACGATCGCCCCCTTCCTTGGCCAGTTCATACTCGATGCGGTGCACAGTCATGCTGCCAGGAATGGAAACACACTTATATCAAAACGATACAGCACAACGAGAAGAGGAAGAAGATCAAATGTGCATCAGGTGGTCCCCGCATTGGCTACACGATGCTAGCATGATGGGCCTTGTGACAGTTTGCGTGAGCTCGTTTTGGCGATGGCATCGGCAACAAGGTGACAACTTTTTTTATTATTATTATTTTCCCTAATTTACAGAGGTCGGCACTGTAGCACGCCCATCCTGTATAGTATGTGATTAACAAAGACAATTATTCTAAAAATCAGTTACCCGAAATTTGAATGGAGCCCTCTTATATATAAGGTACGTACAACTAATTGACATGGTGGTCCTAATATTTAAGATTCCACACTAGTACTATTTCATTGATTTATGCGTGTCTAAAGAGAGCATACATTCTTCTTGACAATCAAAACTGGCTCCGATATAACTAGAAGTTCATATACCACTAGTAGAGAACGGATTTTTTTTTTGTCCCGGCACCAATATCTGGGTTACTCCCATCGTTTTTTGCAACCGAGAGTAAAGGTACAATTAATTCCGGTTGGAGGTTCCACCCGGGACTCCACGCATCGGTGCACAAACCACAGCCACGCCGAGTTGGTTGGCCTCAGCTATCCATAGTTGGACATCGATGGAACTTCGATCCTGCTAGCAACACAGGACCATGGGGGCTATGGAAACCAACTAGCAACACCATGGTGGTTGATGCAAATGTGCAGCTCACACAAAGGGAGGGGAGCCTCTGCTTGGTTAGGTGAAGGCACTCGAAGTCATAGTTCTTGTTGTTGCTGGAGGGGAAGGGAAGAACAAATGTATTCCTTGCAGTGTCAGTAGGCACAAGCATGGTTATGGGATGAAAATACACAGACACGGCGCATTATAGCATCTCCAGTTATTAGGATGGGCATCAAATTATACAGCAGAGAAGGAGCTGTATCAAATCTGTACTGCACGTACGTTAACTTTCAACAAACAATTGGAAGCAAACAGTATGCCATCTATAATGAGATGATTATTGTTACATGTTAGAAAAATAAAAAATATTTTTGCT
>DXKC01010172.1:0-12292 GCA_031170775.1 Cymbopogon citratus
GTTATTTTTAAAATATTGATTAAATAAGGGTTAAAATTAAGAAAAAATCCCACGAGAGCCTGGCGTATGACCTTGCTCGGGCTGGCCAGCCCACGTGGACAAAATCGCTGGCCGGCAAGATTGGGCCTCTGGTGCACGCCACAACAAGTTTATGGGGCCGAATATGCATTTTGGGAGTCCAGAGGCCTGCCATGAACAGCTGGACAAGTCCAGGTGCCTGCCATGCATTTTACAATCGCTGGCCGGCAAGATTGGGTCTCTGGTGCACGCCACAACAAGTTTATAGGGCCGAATGTGCATTTTGGAAGTCCAGGGGCCTGCCATGAACAGCTGGACAAGTCCAGGGGCCTGCCATGCATTTTACTCTTTTCTAATTCTTCATCCAAATTCCACTATAAAAAAGAAGATTCTTTGTCACATCGAAATACCGGTACATGCATGGAGTACTAAATGTAGATAAAATTAAAAACTAATTGCACAGTTTTGTTGTACTTTGCGAGACGAACATTTTGAGTCTAGTTAATTAAAGTTTGAACAATTTTTACCAAATACAAACGAAATACTACAGAAATTCTGAAACAATATTTTTCAACCCCTGTTCTGCCATCTAAACAAGGCCTTGCCCTAGCTGCCCGTCATGAATGGACCAAGCCGCCAAAATGAGAAACGGGCCTTCAGTTTATTTCAATTCAAATTGACAGCAGCTGTTGTACACATCCCTTAGCTTTCCTATGCTTTGTCAAAGGGCTTCCAAGTCCACATTCCTCTACGTTTACAATCCTAGTCCTATGATTTTTCCTATCCTTTTTCTACCCTCCAATTCAAAGGGGTCTTAATTTGTATAATTGCAATTTCCATAACATCTGGTGGAGACAAACAGGGCCTATAGAAGGAGAAGGCTTTGCTTGGTTGAAGAGGTGGTGTGACGAACGGAAGAATAATTAGATGAACCATTTGCCATGCTAGATGAATCATTTATGTTGCATTTGATGAGCTATTTATGTCGTGTTAGATGAATCATTTATGTTACATTTGATGAATGGTTATTTATGTTGGAAGAATAATTATCTTTGATGAATCATTTATGTCGTGTTGGATGAACTTGAGGTTTCATGAGAATTTTAAAATTAAATAAGCCATCAACTTAGCAAATATGAGAATCCATATAGCTCCAAGGATTCTCGCACGCAGAGCGCTCCAGCTACTGTACACGTATTGTTGACGAACCGGCCGCCTCCACGTGCCCGTGCGTGTCTCGGCCTGATTTCCCTCCCTCCCAATTAATTCAAGGCCCGTGCTGAGGTCCTCTACCAAAAAAAAAAAGAAAAGTATCGCAGACCTCGACACCTCCGCTCCGCATCTGCTCTTCCTCACCCCCCGCCTCCCGTGCGGGAAAAACGCATCGCCGCCTCCGCCTCCTCCCCTCGGTCGCCGCGCCCCCGGATGCGGCGCCCAGCCACCGCGCCGTCACCGCCTCCCCGTGTTCGATCCGCGCCTCCGTCTCCTCCCCCCGGCTGCCGCGGCCCCCGAATGCGGCGCCCAGCCGTCTCGCCGTCGCCGCATCGCCACCCGCACGCCCGCCGCCGCGCCGCCTCCACCTCTTCTATCGTGCTCTTCCTCTCCTCAGGCCGCAGCGTGTGCGGATGCCGCGCCCGGACGCCTCGCCGTCAGCCGCCGGTGCCGCGTCGGCCGGACCTCGCCCAGCCGTCTGCGTCGGGTCTCGCGCTCACACCAAAATCGCCACATCCATCGGCCTGCGCCTTTGCATCAATTTCCTTTCTTCGCTCACCCAACCACCCCCCTCTCCTCGGCTTCCACAGGTCCGCCTGCTTGTGCCGCGGGACTTCCACGGCGGCGGAGTTCCAGGCGAGCTGCGCCGAGCGGCGGCAAGCTCAGTATGCGGCGGCGCCGGACAGCTGCGCGCGAGCCGAGCGGACGCGGCAAACCGAGTGGTCGCGACCGCGACCTCCATTGGGTAGGTTCGATGCGATCTCCACCGCGAACTTCGCAGGCAGCCACGCCGGACGGCTGCGCGCGAGCCGAGGTCCACGCGACTGCGATCTCCATCTGCTAGGTAAGATCTACGCGAGCACCGTGGGAAGGCTGTGGGGAACGCGGCGAGGTGCGCGGATGGGCGCGGCGGTGGGGATCGCGGCGAGGTGCGCCATGCGCGCCTAGGCGCGGGCCGGCCTCCTGCACGGAGGCGCGAGGCGTTGCGCCGAGGCGCGGGAGGAGAGCGACTCACAGATGGGCGTCGCCGGCGCACGGGAAGGAGCAGCTCTTTGCCCGGACCCAGCAGCGCGAGCTACTCCCGCCGACAAGATGGCGACGCTGCTCACTCGGTATTTCGATGGACTGGACTGGACTCGATTGCTACGGCTGTGGACTGGACTCGATTGGTTGTTTCTCACCTCGATTGCTACGGCTGTGGCTGTGGACTGGACTCGATTGCTACGGCTGTGGACTGGACTCGATTGCTACGGCTGTGCTACGGTGGTCGTCCGGAGCTTAAATAGGCGGCCGAAACCTCTAGGGGCGAGCCACGCGGCCGTGGAGACCTCAGGAAGGCCGAGGTGGTGAGGGGAGTCGGCCAGAAGGGCATAGAAGCCCGGCAACGGCGAGGTGGCGCGTCGCCGGTGGAGCTCCCCCTGTTCTAAGTCAACTTCTGTCAATTTATGAGAATGTCACTGATAGTATTTTCAAAATTACTTCAAATTTTATATAATAACTTGAAAATCTCCAAAAATAAAAGTTTCTCTAAATATTGAGATGAACAACTTTGCTTAAAGAAGTATACCCAAATTCCGTTTAGATTTTGAAATTCAAATTCAAATTCAAAAATATGAAAACCCTAAATTACCCCCTTTTTGATTTCTCAAATTTTTTTAAAAGAACATGAAAATATCCAAAAATAAAGTTTGCTTAACTTTTCAAGACATTCATTTTTGGTATAGAAATCATTTTGAAATTATGCCTCTATTTTGAAATTTAGAATGGGAGTGATATTTAGGATTTGAATCAATTTGAAATAACTTTAAATTTTATATGAAAACTTGAAAAACTTTATATATCAAACTTGTTCACCTCAATGAGAGCAAGAAAGTTGCTTTTTGGACTATAGTAAAAATATGTATAGATTTTGAATAATCGAAAAGGGGATAAATAGGAAAATGGGATTTTAAGCCATTTTCCAATATAATTCAAACTTAATTTATATTCCAACATAAAAATTGAATAACTGGTGATCAATCAAGCATTCCAACACATAATCAAACCACATCACACCTAAATAACTAAAACACATTCCATCTATATATAGAAAATTATTAAATAAATGCATTTCAATTTAAATCTTAATGATGCTTTACATGCATATAATGACATGATTAATATTTTAATTGTATAGTAACATCGAGGATGTTACAACATGTTATATTTACATAAAGAGAAAGGACCTACGTACGAAAAAGAATACGAGGACTTGGAAAGCTACCCCTTGGAAGGAGGGGACCACCTATCACCAGGATAGGGCGGGCACCCTCCCCCCTCAGCCAATCAGGAGCAGGCACAAGGATCATGCCTCCACCGCCTTTGAGGATCAATAATCTTCGCCCATTAAAGTCGGTTTGATCCGACGGATATGGTGCCTCGGAGGGAGCTATATAAACAAGGCCCTGGCCCTTGGCTCAGAGCAATTCCAGAAATCATAATTCATTATTCCAGAGAGAATTAGCTAGAGAGTGGTCCGTTGAATGGATCTCTACTCTTTAGGGCATAGCATTAAAGAGAGATTAGCTTTTTAGTCTCCATGTGGGATTAGCATACAAGACTACGCCAGTGCGGTCCTGGTCTGACGAAAACACGACGTACCACACGACTGAGGGAACCTAAAGGCGAACACCACGCGAACGTTCAATTCGAAAACACCAACGCCTTCAGCGGGGGAGGCACCGTGGAGGTGGTGAACCAGAACACCGTCGCACATGCTGGCGTCTTCGCCATGGACCCCGCACCAGTGTCGTGTACTCCGCAATTCGGACGCGCTAGAACTTCCCGCAGGGTCGCGTGACCGTCACGCACAGACTGAATGAGACGACAGTGTTCGCCGGGCACTGGCAGAGCCAGGGGGCTGGCAGGGGCCATGCCCCCTTAACATCACATTTTTTATTTAATATATAATTTAGTACTAACCTATATTATAAAAATATAATAAAAGCTTTTGTCATGTATTTTTTGATGACGTCTTGACTACAAAATCATACAAATTCGTATTTTATCTTTAGAACACAACTAGAATTTTAGATTTATCCTAAAGATGTGGGCTTCTCTTGGTGCTTTAGCATTCAAAACTTAGTATAAACTTTCCCTACCAAATTTCTCCTAGTAAAAATTATCGTACTTTATGAATAAGTCATAGCTCTGTCGTCTACGGAAACGTGCATGGTTAAATCGTCAAATACTGATAAAAAATTCAAATAAAAGATTACACTCAATTTTTTAAAAAAATAGATCCAACCTAGGAGGAACTCCAATAGGAATCAAACTCAGGAGCGATTGCTTTCACATTTGGAGACCAACCAACTAGGCTATCGCCCAGTCCTCGATACACTCAATTTTTATATGGTTGAATTTTTCCGATCGGCGCCCTCCTTATACATAGTCTCTACCTCTTCACTACCGCTAGGCGGTGGTCGCCGGCCTCGGTACCGGTCGCTGCGCAGCACGCAGAAGTATAGGTACGATCGAGGTACGAGGCCGCCGCCGGGTTCGGGTGCTACTTCATGAACGTGACCAGCAGCGGTTACAGCATCGTGTCGAACTGGCAAAAGTTTCCCTACAAAAATACATGCAACACATGAATCGCAAAAGTTTCTCAAAAAAACATTTTTTTTATATCTATGAAACACACTAGATAGACAGAGACTCATCATATTATACTGCTCTTTTTTTCATCATTCTTGTAAAAAAAAAAAGTTTTTTTAGAGAACATGTACGATCTTCCGTAGGCCGTAGCTCGCTCTTTCAGCAACAAAAAGAGAACATCTCTGGGGCAGTCAGCTCCAGTCCTCCTCTAGAAGGAGCTCAGCCACGGCGCTCCTGCGCCCACCACCCGCTCAGCAATGCCACCGGCGGCGGCGGACGATCCCTTCACGCAGGCCTCGTCGGAGTGGTCGTACACCACGTCGTAGCCACGGCTGGACACGTTCCGGAAGTAGCACCCGTCGGAGGCCTCGTACTTGTACGTCTGGCGCGCGCCCCACGACTCCCTGACGGCTTCCCCGTCCTCGAAGTCCACGTCCCTGGCGCACTCCTGCACGTTGCTCAGCGACCGGGACCAGAACCCCGACCGGCCGGCGGCGACGCGCTCCTCGCGGAACCCGAGCGCCACCTTGGTCGCCGCGGTGAACGAGTCGACGTCGGTCTGGTTCACCACGCCGACGAACTTGTACAGCGCGAAGCTCTGCTGCGCCTCCTGCGCGTACAGCACGCCGGCGTGGTCCGCGACGTGGGCGGCGGAGTAGGCGTCGGTGGTCTGGTTCACCTCCGGCTGGAAGAAGCTGTCCTGGAAGTTGATGGTGTTCTCGTACCCCAGCCTCTGCGTCCACGTCGCCGTGACCTTGCCGTACGATGGCGTCTGCACCCACCCGGAGGCGGAGACGTGCCGGAACGCCGTCGTGTAGTAGAGCCCGCTGTCGGGGCCCTCGGGCAGAGTTGCGGTCGCCGTGTCCAGTGGCGGCGCGTCGTAGCTGACCATGCCCGCCGCCGTGGCCTTGCCCCTGGGGTCCAGCCAGAGGTGGAGGTTGGCGTCGACGAACCACGTGTCCATGGCGTTGGTCACCGTGAACGCCACCTCGTGCTTCTCGCCGTCCAGGAGTTTGCCGAGAAAGGCCGTGAGCTCGATCTCGTAGGACGGGAGGTTGAACGAGCCGATGCCAGTGATCGGTCGCCAGAGCAAGGGGTTGATGCCGCCGGTGTAGACCACGGGGAACGGCCACACGACGCCGACCAAGTCGCCGTCGATCTGAACGGCGACCTCGCGGAACGGGCCGGTTTCGGCGGTGTTCTGGTACCAGAACTCGTCGTCCGAATGGTAGGAGAGGTACACCTCGAGAACGCCACGGTACGTGTTGGCCGGCACCGTGACTCTCGCGGTTGCGACGTCGAGGTCGTTCTCGATCTCGAACCACAGGCCGTCGTTCAACGGGAGGCTCCGCGATATCGGAACGACGGCGTCGGCGGGGCCCAGCCCGGGCTGCGGCGGCGGCGGTGGCGGGTGGCGGAAGTAGAGGTGCAGCGTCACGTTGGCGTGGAATACGCCGGTGTACTGCTGGTCGACGATGTTGCCGAGGTACACGGCCAGCGTGGTGGCGTCGCGGGCTGCGAGGATCGACGCGTACTTGGTCACGTCCTTGGAGACCATCCACTCGACGCCGCCGGCGCTCTGGATGGGCGGCTCGGCGGTGCATCCGCGGAGGAGCTCGACGCCGCCCAGCCACACGCCGAAGACGCGGTCGTACTGGACGCCGCGGCACGTCGCGCGCCACTCGAGGACGGCGAGCGAGATCGCGGACGCGCGGCCGCCCGCCGCCGCCAGGCACGGCGGCGGCGAGTAGGCAACCGTGGCGGGGGGCTTGGCGTAGGTGTACGCGAAGGAGTGCGAGAGGAGCAGTGTTGAGCACGGGCCGAAGCTGCCCGGCGGGGGGCGGTGCGGCCGGTCCACCTCGAAGAAGACGGTCGGCTGGTCCGGCGACGGCGGCCGCGGCGCTAACGCTTCGAGTGCGGCGATGTCGGAGGTGGCGAGACGGAGCTTGTGAGGAAACGAAGCGATGGAAATCGGGAGGACAAGGGAAGCCATGAGGAAGACGAGGAACAACGGCACGTAGGAGCTGGCCATGGCTGGTGAGTTCGGGTGGAACCGTGGAGGAGGGTGAGACCGTGAGAGAGGCCGCAGGAGCTTTGGCGCGCTTCTCGAAGTAGAGGGGATTTAAAAAGGGCGGTAAAGAGTAGAAGTGAAGTAGAGCGCACTCCATTCACAGGGACCATGGAATGCTCTGATTCCCTGACGGATGACAGTAAATTGGACTGCAAGTCACACAGCGACACTTGGCCTCGCTAATTGAGGTAATGGGTCCTAATGATGTAGTTGAACGTTTAATCAAGTTTGGATTGCAAGTTTAACTTAGTATGGGCCAGTAAAGTTAACTAGTACTACAGACAGCTGCTGCAGGGGGGATTATGATTTGGTGAACTATTCTACTAGTATGATAATTACATGAAGCCAAATATTAGCTTCTGTACTTTTTTTTTTGACTCCTCTCATCTGGGTACAGCTGTAGTATCTGTTCATAGCTTCTGTACTTGTGTATGGCTCAGACTACTACAAGGTTCACAAGAATGAGCTCTGGAAAAGCAGAAGCATACGCATGTGTTGAATGAAGGTCATGTGATCCTGTTCTATCTGTACTCTGAATGGCCAAAATGCAGGTCCTACGCAGCTGTTGAATGAAGCATATTTGTAGGCTGTAGAAGTCCTCTGAGGCTCTGAGGCCTATCTGAAGTGGTGGCTGACTGGGAGCCAACTTTGCCTTGCTTTGCTTTGGAGACTGGCTGCTCTGATTACTGAGATTCTTCTCTCTTTGATTGGGATGGTGCGCCAGTAACAAGCTATTGTTCAGGGCCCGCGCTACCATAGTTGCTAAAATCTGCGATTTTGCTATACAATTATACGTCTTCAGGATCTTAGCTAAGAAGCCTGATTCTACAAACCTAATCAATAGTCAAAGGCACGGGGATCTCACATCAACACCAGTGGCTTGGGACCAGCTGGTGCTGGTCAAACCAGCCATGGGAGAAGCCGAGAGACAGCCCAAGTGATTGACCTCCAGCTCCAAACAGAGCCTTGTGGCTCACCGCACAGGCTGATTCCAGTAAATTCAGCAGATAAGATTGTGTGATTAGAGACTGGCAGCACCAGGACGCTAGTTGTTGTTGTTGCCCCCTCTCCCCCCAGCACAAGCTTTCAAGCATATGGAGGATAGATCAGGAAAGTTATTTGCATCATGTACCAATGCAAGTCATTCGAGCAGTTGCCCATTGTCAGTGGCACTGCGCTTTGTAACGGCAAACTTTTGTACCTCTTTTGCAGCCGTTTGCTGCTAATAATATATTTCGTTCAGTTGTCCAAAAAAAAACCCACATAACCCCATTGCATTTCCAGTACACAGGAGCGAGAAGTTGTCCAAAAAAATTGTTAGGAATGTGTGGTACAATGAAATGCCACTTCAAAACTAGCTCAAAATAGAAGGGCAGACAACATAAAAGCAGAAAAGACACAGGAAATGAATCTACTTTCTGATTTCCGATAAACTGATGTATGATACAACTCACTCTATACAGAGGCATACACAGCCAGCCTAACCTGGTTGCTCCGAGGCAAACTGGAAGGTGAAACGTGTTAAACAATCCTCTTCAGATTTTTTTTTTCTTCTAAAAATAAGAGGCATGTATGAATAGGGCATCTCTACATCTGCAACAATGCAAAAAATTGTGGCCAAGACTGAATATAGCTGCTGGCGTAGCCATTATGAATATGGGCAGGAGAACCATCTTCAGATTGAGTCATTTCGCGCTATTCAAATGAACTGCGGCGTTCTCCATATGCAGGCATGGTGTCATCCTCACTCACACGAGTGATGAGCTTGGTGTGTGCTTGGCCACCATTCATCAACCATTAAAATGAGATGAGATAGCTGTGTGTGTCAGAAAATGATCTTCTTCAAAATCAGAAGTACTATCATGATGAAGATCATAATGACAAGGACAGTGGCACACATCACCATGCCCCCTTTCTTCTGGGTCCTCTCAGCCTGCAGAACAGACCGACCAAGATATTAGACCACAACTGAAGCAGCTACTTTTCTTTATATTCAAGCAACGCTATTGGGTTCTCCAAGTGAAGCACACATGATCACCATGGAACCTCTAGCATAACACACATGTCTAACAGTAATGAATACAAAGAGGGTTGGGGGGTGGGGAGAGATCATATCAAGGCACAAGAAAGAGTAAACTGAAGCCTGAAGGGTTGGTTAAAAAAATAGTAATTTACAAGCCCCATTCGTGGAAAATGACATCTTTTACAGACATGGAAATAAAGCCCGGGTGATGTGGTTTAATGACAACCAGCATATTTCGAGATAGTATACCAGCTAAAAAGGTAAAATATTTGAATCGCATGGTTTCACCAACAGCAAAAATTATGGGTACCCTGAAGGCATATATAACAAAATACCAAATCTCTACACACATATCATGCTATTCAAAAAAGCAACCAAGCACCATACAGCTTATAGTCCTACCAGCAGCATAAAGGTTTGGTTCATTATTAATAAAGGTCTATTTTACAGAAATGTATAGTGGAAACATTAGTGAGGGTAAATATGGTTTGAGGATGAGACCTTTTGCAGCTGTTTGTAACCCTCCTCAACTGAAGCTGCAACGTTCTGTATGTTGTAGTCTATCCGATCGATGATGGTTCCCTGTTTGAAGTAAGAAATTAAGAGTCTGGTCCCAACTAGTTATCCAAAACCAATATTGACAATTAATCAGGGTTTCATATACCTGATCAATCACGAGAACTGAAAGATCTTTCATGATCTGTGCAAGTTCGTTGACTGATTCAACAACCTTCAAGCCAAAAAAATAATAAAATACTTAAGAACATGTGCTGTCAAAAAGAGAATAAAATGAAGTTGACAAAACCATCAGAGAAATAAATAAATAAATAAATAACTCACCTGCTCAATTTCTCTCTCCCTTTCTCTAGTGAATGCTTCGCTTTTCTTAAGTTTTGACATCTGAACCTCAGTGAAACCCTGGTAACAAAATACAATTATGAAATACATCAGTAACTTTTTTTTCTTCTCGAAAAACGCAGGAGAGCTGCGCATCATTATATTAAGAAGTGAATATATCAGTAACTTTAACTTTAAAGAACTAAGCTACACTTCTCATCATCTGTTGGCTCTAATAAAATGAAGTGGACCATACCATTCTCAATCAGTTCAAAGTTGCTAGGCAAAAGGACCAGGTACTACCCTGTTGCTTGTCATCATACATATATAGCTTAGTATCCAATCTTATTCTCCATTCATAATCTATTTTATGCTATCCAAAGCAATGTATTTGGAGCCAAGAGAAAAAATGTGTGTGTGGTAGGATGGGAAGTGTTCTCCATACATGGATGTGGATATCAACAGTGCTAATATAAGGTTTCAGGGAGGCATAATACAGATTTATCCATTTCTACATATTTAATATCTCCAGCTCCAGCCACAGGCACAGCATCAAGGAGGGGGAGAACTGAGTTACCCATAACAAAAACCCGATTTAAAGATTGAATTATGAACTGTATAACTAACCCAAATAAACACAAACACCAGTGCACATAAGGCAGAACTTTGTCATTATTATTTTGTCTTTTTATTTGTAATTTTCAGTTTTTCTGTTTATGCATATAGAGGGAAGCATGTCTGTTAAGCAAATGTTTATCTCACTAGTATGGGAGTCTCACGCAGTCCCGGAGAGTGAGCAAAGTGTCAATAAAGATTTTGCCCCCTTGAACAAGCAGGAGAACTTTGCGTCATTTCATTAAATTGAATAAATGTACAAAGAAAGGGAGAAAACACATAAAGCCTCTCCCAAACACACTCCACTAGTCAACATCTACTATACAGCTAACATCTCATATCTAATAAAGAATAGCTCATAGTGCATTAAATTTGACATAAGTTACTATAGGCACTCCTCATGGTAATATCAAATACGCATAGATAAAAAGAATAACCAGAATCAAGCATGCAAACCCCAAAAAAACATACCACATCGTCAAACTCATCGTCTTCATATGTAGACTTCGTCCCGTTTATATTCATTTCCAAATCAACACCATCCTGACCCTGCAAAGGTATTCATCAACAAAGCATATCAGTCAGGGTAGGACAAGCATTCTATCAGCGCCCAAGTATCTGATGATAACAACAGAAGGGAACCTCTTTTTGTTGGCGAAGCTGCTTTAAATATGATGACTGCTTTTTCCGGAACTCCATTGACAGGTTTTGCAGGTCTGTAGCAAGAGAACGCTGCACATAACAGCCAAGGTTATTTTGTCCATCTAACGGAAAGTGAAAAAGAAAAACGAACTGTCACTCTTTAACATGTGTAATTGCCAATTATAAATCAGGTTCTATAATCACCTGGACATTCTTTCGGACATTTGAATCCTCTGATGAATCCTTCATGGACAGCTTCTGCAACCTCTTCTCGGATCTCTTGAGCAAGTCCGTTACCTCATGTGTGAGAACCTCAATTGCTCGCTGGTCGTCTCTGCCATCGCCAAATGATGGCATCAAGGCTTTGGCATGTGCCTTAGCCAACTCCGCCATTTTCGTCCTTGCCCGCTGCATGTTTGCAGATATCTCTTCGGAAACATCCACCCAGGCTGGGGGTAGCCCGACCGTCACAGCACCTCTACTGCAACACAGAAACCAAATGTCAGTGCTGCATAATTCATCTTATCACCAGTGAGGTGTCCAACCAGTGATACATCAATGCAAAGTAGTTAACCTTTGCAACCCACCATTACAGCTTACTGCCTAAGCCACTGATCACTGACTAACATTCTATAACAAGTCTTCCATTCGCTCGATCTAGTGGTGGAAATTCCCATCCCCAGTAAGGCTACACAGGTCTTTGCCTCGTAGTAATTAGCAAATACGCAAAGGCTTGGCTAGATCAGACAAGGTAATGGGCGAGCCTAGTGATCTGCAATTCAACCAATTCATTTGAGTCACCGGGTCAATTACCCCACTCTACTCGTTAGTACGGTCAAATGCCTCTCGATCTAGCTGAGAAACTCCCATCTCGCAACCCCGCATCGCAGCTAGCTACCTCCAGTGATCCCCAAACGGTACAGAGAGACCAGACGAGATGCGAGGGGGGTATTGGGAGTCGGAGGGGGCTGGCACACCTCGAGGCGGAGGGGTCGTCGGTGCTGAGGGGCGCGTAGGGGCGGTCGGAGCGCAGCAGCGAGGCCATCTCGATCACCGGGCCTCCTCCTCCACCCCCTGCCCCGCCGGATGACGACGGCGCCCCGGCCGGCGCGCGGACGTGCCGCAGCGCGTCGCGGTACTTGCGGTAGAGCGGCGTCCGGTTCCGCGTCGCCATGGCGCCGGGCGCGTGAGATCTCGACGGCGGAGCGGAGGCGTTGAGGTTGAGGAGGAATTGGAGTTGG
>DXKC01010192.1:0-11039 GCA_031170775.1 Cymbopogon citratus
ACCCGTCGGCGCTGTCCGAGTCCGGGCTGTCCTCGGCCATCGCGTCGCGCCGGTTCTTCCTCTCCTCCCCAGGCCGCTCCAACTCCATCGTCGACTCGACGGCGCACGGCGCCGCCGCGGCCGCCGCCCTTGGCGTAGTAGGTGTGGGCGCGGCCGGGGTGGCGGTGCCCACGTACTCGCCGGACCCGCACGCCGACTTCCTCCGGTCCATGGAGGAGATGGTCGCGGCGCTGCGGCTGGACGCGCGCCGCCGCTGCGACAGGGCCCGCCTCCACGAGCTGCTGCTCTGCTACCTCGCGCTCAACGACAGGCGCGCGCACAAGTACGTCGTCAGCGCCTTCACCGACCTCCTCCTCCGCCTCACCGCCGCCGCCAACCTCGACGACCACCACCACCATGATTAGCTCTTCGGACTTCTTGACCGCGTTGCCATTGCCATGCATACGGACAGAATTTTGGGTACGGAGATCAAAATCCTTGGCAATAATTGGCGAGTTACATGAAACCTCAGAGTGCAGATCAGCGTTCCAGGATCAACCAACTGTAAATATTGCCACCAGCTCCAGGTCGTCAAACGCTGTAGCTAGAATTCTGTTCGTGTGCACAGCATTTTGCTTCACCTTTTTTTCCCCCCCACCCCCTCTGGGTGTGTTGTGTGACTGTGTGAGCAGTGAGCGTGGTGCCGAAGATATGATATGATATGATATTGCCAGCTTCTATCTAAAAACAAAGCTGCATTGCATCGTGCTCGCTTGGTTTGCTTTGTGCTTGCCTTTGCCTTTTTGGTCATCTCAGCTCTTTTCCTGTAGAGCTCTTTAGCTTTCTGCTCTCTTTGGGGGTACCTACCTGAAGGCTGAAGCCTAACTGAGCTTGCTTTTTGTGATAAACTTACACGCCATGCCAAAGGATGCTTTGTGTCGTGATTGTAACCGCTACCATGTTTGCACCAGATACTTATAACATTTGTGGTAACTATGCGATTTTCTTGACAATAGCTAATCCCATGCTGTTTGGACATATGGACAGTTGAGCTAGGTGATCTGCCAAATTTTGGGGGGCTTTGGTTCTAAAGCATCATCACTTGCTAAACTAAACAAACTAACCCATAAACGAGGTCTCCTCCCTTGAGGCCTTGAGACGAGCGAGGTCTTCGGATCCAGCCACAGGCAGCAATAATAAACGAGGTGCCGTGCAAAACCCATCGGCCGCCGGGTACAAGCACTGCAGGCTGCTTCCAGCCTACACATGGCCGCTGTGCAGTTGGATGGATCGCATCTGTAGAGCAGAGTAAGCAACCATCGGCGCCATTACGTTTTCCTGACTGGTAGTATTCAGTAGGCATAATGCGCGCCATTACGTTTCCTAACTGCATTCAGTAGGCATAATGCGCGATCTAAGGTCATGGAGGACCCACGGTCGCAAGTCGCAACGACGAAACCACTCCGGGGGTGCAGGGTGGGGAGAAGACAGAAGAGCCGTGCCGTCGAAAAGACTCTGAGCAGCCAGGCCGTTAGGGGCAGAAGTTGACACGGCAACAGCAAACACGATCGCTACTAAGCCGTGTGCCTGACAGCTCCATTCTTCTATCCATGGATTGAAAAGTAGGCTCACGAGTTCACAAGACGAGTGGGAGTATGGAGCTAGAAAAGCTTGCACGCCCGTGTTGCGATTGCGATCCCTGCAACGCCCATTGACAACGCTGGAGCAGCGACCATACCAGCACAGGATCCTGGAAAGCAGCAGAACCACGCAGGACACGACACGATCTGAGTCCACCACCGGCCATGCTAGGTTGCTGGTACCCTCACCTGTGATCCGTTTCTTTCCGGCCGGCAGCGGCACCGACAGAATCATCTCTTGTGGCCACGCACAGAGCTGTGCGGGAAACCCTGACACCCAATGCACACAGCACACTGACAAGCAGCAGAATAGACATTGCTGGCATCGACACCGGAACTTACACCGACAGCAAAGATAAAAAAAAAAAAAACAGTAACACGGCATCTTTGGCGCTCCGCCAGAGATGCAAAACACCGCAATCATTCTGTAAGTAGTAACTAGTATAAGTAGTCAACACTATCTACCCTGGGGCTCCAGTTGGGACCAAATTAGATGTAACAAGTAACAAGTATATTTGCTGGATGACAGAATAGTTGATAACATTGGGAAAATCTATAGAGCAAATCCACAGCCATATTCAGAACACACCAGCAAATCAGCATCTATACTCAGAACACACACCAGCATCTTGTCAATAGTATATAGTACATTATAACCAAGACCGGTTGAGATATAACTGAACCTCTGCATAGATCTTCTATCCATCCAATGAAGAGGTGTTTGGATTAGAAACAACAAATTTGATGACAAGTTAATGATAATATTGGCGAGATCTATAGGGCAAATCCACAGGTAAAGTCACAACACCAGCATTGAAGCTTTAAGTTTTCTGTCTAATTGTAATTGGACCTCTACATAACTTATATCTAATATTAATCCAATTTAGAGGTGCTTGGTTCACAGAAGCAGCAAATTAGATAAGTACCTTACTGGGTCAGAAGATTTCAGGTCTAATTGTAATTGGACCTCTACACCACTTATATCTAATATCCATCCAATTTAGAGGTGTTTGGGTCACAGAAACAGCAAATTAGATGATAAGTACCTTACTGGCTAAGAAAATTTCAGGTCTAATTTTAATTGGACCTCTACACCACTTGTATCTTATATCCCTCCAATTATAGGTGTTTAGGTCACAGAAACAGCAAATTATATGACAAGTAAATTACTGGGTCACAAAACAGTTAATAATAACATAGGGGGAATCTATAGGGCAAATCCACATCTAAAGTAATACTGTCAGAACAAACAGCAGCATTTAAGCATTAATTCCTTTGTCATACATCTGGTCTGATTGTCACACAAGACAAAGGTCATTTGAAATCTAACTGTTACCAGAGCATCACTTCATCTGATATCCATTCTGAGCCTAAATATTCCAAACAGAACCTAAATATGTATTCCACTACAAGTTATGAAATTTTAAGCCAAAAATATGGTTTCTCAGGCATGCACTCTGGCTTGCCTGCTTTAACCTGGAAGTTATGGTACCAGACTGCCCATAGGCAAACAAGGACTCAACTAATGTCCAAGTAAGAAACAAAATACTGATTAGCATTAAATAGTTTTGCCATCTTCTACTTCCGCCCAAATTCACACTAGGATTTCTAAATACTGCACCCTCTTACATAATAACAATACAAACAACACGAATGCCCAAAAGAGTGGGACCAACCTATTGCAACAATATACTCTAATATTCAAAGAACCAGATGTATTCACAAGTGCCAAGGAATATGCAGCGACTACCTTCTTTAACAGAAATTTAACTCTTCATGGCAATTGGCAAGTCAAGAAAGAAAGGAAAAGCTATAATATAGAAAAAGATTACCAATCAGGAAGTCTATGAAACATCACACTTCCAAATGGAGAGAAATCAATCATGCAATGAGCCAATGGATGATACTCAAATAGGAAGACACATCTCTTCCAAATAACCAGTCAAACCATGACGCATAGACGCTTGCAAGAAAGTACACCTAGTGCAAATACAGCTTCTAGGACTAGGGGGTATAACTCAACTAGCTGATATTATATTCAAGGTAACATCTTTTGTCCGCAGCAGCAGCATGAATCTATAAATTGGGATCAGAGGTAGGTATACACGCCTTGGTGCATTAAATAAACTGATGGAGGCGGGCTTTATGGCAAGAGATCATTCGCTTGGATCAAATTCTCTTCTGCTCTTGAGGAAAGCCCTTTTTCTAGAATCTGAGTCTAGTTCATCCAGATCGGATGCAATTGCTAGGTACCCGTAAAGTATCCTCTTTTTCTCAGCTGTCCTGATATCTGTCTCGACCAACAAAGGGTTCTGATCAGAATCTACAGAACGACTGGCATGAGCACGTGACCAACCTATACGTCCACGATCTTGCCTCTCAAGGAACTCAGCAAGACGCTCAGCCTCCTTCAAGCCAGCTGGGGTGTTTGCAAACTTGATAAGTGTCAAACCCATGTGTCCTTCCTTGCCATACAAGGACTTCGACTTCCCGCCAGAAAACCCTAGTTCTGAAAACAAAGATATGAGATTGACACAGCAAATATTACTGTGATATATATGGCATTACTCCAAAAACATGTGCTTAGCATAGGCATGGTTTCATAAACGGGGATGGTAAGAGATTTTATTTCTCTGCTCCAAATATGGCTTAATTCTAACTTGTAGCCTTGAACAAGCTAAAGACTGAATGGCATCTGCTACTTGCTTACATTAGATAGTTTAGTTAAGCAATGAAAACGAACCCCCACAATGACTACAGTCCTTTAACTAGAAAGGTGGCATCACTAAACATTGGACAGAGAAATGTCATTTTCCATATCTGAGTATCTGACCAAAGGGAGGAGCAAATAATTCTGCTTGAAGTAGATCAGTCATATGTCCACCACACTGTCAAGACAGGACATAATTGAACCCCTTGAGGTCAGGATGGATACATGCCTCATGTTCATGTAACAAAGACAGGTCCAGCAGACTGCTGCTGCATAGAAACTGCAATTACTTACTGTCTGTGCAGTAGCCTAAGCATTAGTTGCATTGATTTGGCTGCAAATTCAACAGAAAGCACCCAATCAAGCATTGGATGCACAACTAACTGAGTAACTGTAGCCTAACAAAAGACCTGGAGAGTAGTGGTACCCAACAACCACAGCACAGCCCTTCGTAAGGTGAAACTGAACGAACAAATTACCAGGTAATCCTCATAGCCTCCAAATAATCCTGAGACTTAGTTGGCAGCCCCTACAATTAGGTTGTCTTTTAGTTGCCTCATAGCAACTCTATGCCCCCCCCCCTTCCTAAATTTGTGGGTCGGTGGAAGGAAAGTATGTGAGTCGTCTTGTAGCACTAATTTAGCTTACGAGGTATTTGTATCATGAGATAACAGCGTCTTCCCTCACTTCCCTTCCTCTCCTCCACATCACCTAAACCCTAAATGGCTATGCATGAGGCAACCCATGAGATGGCTGGCATGGACTAATGTAATAACAACTCATGAGTATTGCCTTGGCAATTCCGCAGTTGGCACTACGTCCAATCAGCAAAGGAAGAGCAGCTCTACAACCAGCAAGAAAGAAAAATCCTGTCTTTGCTTAACAGTAGTAAGCAAATTGCGATACCATGTTGATAAAAACATATTGAGCGTTGTATAATGCACTTATATGCTACAGCCGCTTGTATGCAAACACTGGCTCAAAGGTTGTGATATAAATATACCTTTCATTTTCTTATCCATTTCTTTGTTCCCTAAACCCTCAAAGCGACCATCTTTCTTCCTCCCAGTTGAAGTGTTGCGAATGATAACAGTAGGCGGCCACACAATAAGGTCCTCCCTACTTGCTTGGACAAGGTCAGAAGGTAATGATTGGTAGCCCTTAGAGTTCTCAGGGACTTTTGTATAATCCCATCCCATAAGGACACACAATGCCTTGTGCAAACCAAGATGATCAACAAGTGAATCTGCATTTGGTGGGTTGTAAGCATGCATGACAAGTCCATGGACATCAGCAAAGTCCTTAGAAGACCTGGAATAGTGCACATTGACCAGACATAATCACAAATAAATTAAGATCCAACAAGTAGCAGCTGGAAACAAGCGAGCTAAACACAGTTCAATACAACTACAGTGTAATAGGATCGAGAAATGAGAGGGAATCTAAACAGGCAATCCTCAAAGAAGTATCATAACTAAAAAGTGAGATAGGATCCTATGGCAAAGAAACAACTAAAAAGGGCAGACCCAGTGCCAGAGGCTCCCACACGAGTGGGGTCTGGGGAAGGGATTTTCACGAGACGGCCTAGCCTCTACAGTAAACTGCGTGAGTGGCCGCTCGAACCCACGACCTGGCACTTCGGTGAGCTAGCGCTCAACCAACTGCACCAGGCCTGCCCTTCTATGGCAAAGAAACAACTGTCAAGACAAAAACAATTTTAGACATATTCAGTCGTGGGTTAAAAATGTATTATAAGTTTGTTGATAGCTCTGGTGCTCTGAAGATTGTATGGAATGGGGCAGCCTAGAGGGACATGTCATGGATCGTCCACAGTTCCACTATACATCAATAAGGAATGGTTATAAGCTGCTACTGTAAAATATGGTAATGGATAACAAGTAGTTTTATGAGGTCTGCACCTAGGCTTAGCTTCCAAATCAAATCCTATTAGAAGTACAGTAACAGCTATTGAAAAGTTGAATCAAAACATGAACTGCCAAAAACTTTTTAAGGTAGACAAAATATATGGATCCCGGTCGCATCAGGAAACAATTGGTTTCTCCCATCCAGTTAGGCACTTAGGCAGCAGTGGTCAACTATGCTTTCAAGATGCAGGCAGACATTTAAGGGAAAAAATGGCTGGGGATGTAGAAGGGAGGTTCCAGTGGATATCATGTCCTTTTTTTTAGAAGGAAAGACATTTCATATAGAGTGTGAACCTAACTCAAATATCATATTTCAAAATTCACCCATTAACAATTTCCTGCAGCTGTTGAAATTTTTGTAAACATCTGGTTCACCACAAGACTGAATAATACATCTTGGCATCTGCACAGAGAATTTATTTTTATTCCAGGATTCACTTATTCCAACAGATTAGAAGATTTGACCAAACTTCAACAATTTGGACATATCGTGATTTATAGATGCCAGCTTGATGTACCTTTACTACAATGATACAATCAAAAGCTTGGCTGGTGAGTAATGATATGTCATGTCCTCACACCTCGTATCAAAAACCTCCAACAAAAAAGAGTGACAAAAAACTCCCTGACAAATGAATTACCTTCTAACAAAATTTCATTCAATATCCAATAACTTTCATCCTCTCTCGTGCATTTATTGTCATGACTCCTCGTCATCTTTATCCTCTCAGCTTCCCTAGATGTATTCGCTAACAAAGCTATCATGAGTGCATCCATTGTTGCAGCTGTCCTATTCATCGTTCTCAAGTATAGCTACTCACCCACACCTCACAATCCCAACATTGCACAATTTAGTTGCACACAGCACAGTGCAAGCATGGCTGTGCAGATTGAACAGAGCAGAGAAGGCCTGACACAGGCTGCAGCTTGTCTCAACCAGGCATAGTGGCCACACACACACGGTGCAGTTTAGGCCAAATACTAGAAGCCATCGGCCCATCGCCCTTATCGGCATATTATAAGTTAAAAAACAAGGTCTACATATGAAGCTACAATCAGGAATATTGCAGTTACTATGTCATCCACAGAATGAGTTTAATAACGTATAGCATCATGCAAAATAGACGAATAATAAATCAAAGATATATGAGTATATGACAAACAAGAAAAATAAATGAAACAGCATGATTTCAAGAGAAACAATTACAAAAGAACATATAAAGCTATGCCTCTAACATCCCAGACAACCACAACCACAATACCTCAAGGAATAGCTTGTTTCAAATATCCAGATACTTTAGATACTGCTCACAAGGCACTTGGGATATCAATAGCCTTTTTGGTTACTTGTATACAGGCATGTTAAGCCAGGCTGGACTCATAGGCCCTGTTTAGGAATGTGGTCTCCCACCGCATGGTGCGGTAGATGAGCGGTGGCGAGGGGGGCCACGATACGTGAAATTGGGTTTGTAGAACATTTTTTCTGTGATTGAGTCGGACACAGCAAGAAAATCAAAGGTACCGCACGGCGTTTGGCGGGGTTCGGGGTTTCCTTCTACCGTCACCGCGAGATGTGTGGTCCCAAACAGGGCCATACAAGGTCGCTTTGTTTGGTTGCTCATATTTGTCCATCTAGGCAGTGTTTGTATAAATGAGTAAGGCAAAAGTAATTACTCCCTCCAGTACCATTTCTTAGGGGCAGGGGGGCCAGGGTCTCAAATTCCAGATACAAAGGAAACACGCCAAGGAAACACTGGATACGGAGGAGGGGTATTAAATGGCACATGATTGTGAGCTCATATTTGCCAGGTCACAGCCCTGTGTTGGATTCCTGTTTCGCTGCATTCACTCATTATGCATGCAGTTGCTACTCAGCACATCGCCAAGAAAATGCCAGAGCCCAGTTGCAGCCACCCATTCGGTTTCCATGTGGCCACTAATGCCTGCCTCAGTTTCTGGGAGACACCTAACAAGAGGGACATTTCTCAAACTACACCAGCACCTAAGAAACAGTACCGGACGGAGTATTATATTTACCGCATATAAGTTTAGAAGTCTTAGTTTTCCTTATTAGGCCTTAATTGGCTCTTGAATCACTTTTTTTTTTGAGCTGAGGCTCTTGAATCACTAATGACATTGATTGTATACTAATCATAATCATATCCAGTGATCCAGGCCCACAGGAAATGGAAATAAAACTCGTTTCCCGGGAAATAGAAATGAAACCCGTTACCCGGGAGCCAGGCTGAGGGAGCCTTTTTGCATCCCATGGCACATGCTCAAGCCTTGTACAGGCAACAAAACAAGCTACAAACAAGCATAAAAATGAAACCAACCCATATATATGTCTAGAAACTAACAAAAATGTGCCCAAACATTGATGGTGCACAAAGTATTTGACACTCAAAATGCACAAGTATGCTATGTATTATATGATAGCACCATCTGAAGCCCAATAGCTTTGAGGGAAAGAAAAATATCAGATCATAAATCATGCCAGCAATACAAAATAAAAGTGCGAGTATAGCACAACCTCAATGGAACTAAACATACAAAACTAAGAGCTGCAGCAAGATAGAATAAACATCACAAGCACACAATTGCAGCCAAGCAATCAGTGAACAAGGATTATTAATGGCAGAACTACCGGATCTGTCCTTGCCACCACATATAAGAATTCGCAAGAAGTAAAGCAGGATATGCAGTTCAAAAATCTGTACTCAGATAACCTCGCACATTAACGTGGCTCTTATTAAAACCTTGCAGTTTCCTAGATATCAAAGGCAGGATGAAACCACTGTGGTTCTATATTTTTAGGTAGACTTCTGATCACACAAGTGCCACTTTAATTCAATCTTCGATGGGTAGTCAGACGTAAATCAGTCTTCAATAGGTAGGAAACAGACATAAGAAAAAATATGCACAGAGTAAGCTTATACATTACGAAATCTAAATACATGCAATAAGCACCGGTGATAGATATATGGTTCACTAGAATGTATATATCATTACTCTTACGATGGAAAACAAAAACCTCAAATAAGTAATCCTTGCAGCAATGATTGAATTATACCGAGTAGCAAAAGGCAGAAAATCTGTTGCTAGACATACCTAGCAACTGCAACACCATTACCAGATCAAACTGAGCAACCTTGACATTCCTAGTACTGCTAACTGATATCTAACTCATTCCTAGTACTTCTAACTGATATCTGTTAGTCCATAACCAACATGGAACTCTGCCTTTAAAAGATGCATACCAAATAAGCCGCATGATAAAAAAGACCTATTGGCAGCAATTTTTCAGTAAATAAAGAGTAGCAGTTCGGTGGATTCTCCACCAACACATAGGCATAACATAGTCAGTTCCAGTTCAACTAGATCATAACAATAAGGAGATAATGTTTGGTGGATTTCTCCAGCCAGACATAGACATAACATAGTGCCTGTTTAACTGTAGATCCTAGCTGAAAAACAAGTCGTGTCAAGTCAGAGTAAGAGCGAGCTCAACAATAGAAAAAAACCAGCACAGGAACTTGACTACAAATGATACTAGAAAGCTTGCCAGGAAGAAGGCTGCAGATAATAATGTGGGATCACCAAACCTGCCACAGGCGAGGCACGGGACACGGCCGCCCTCGAGGTAGCTCCGCCTCTGCACGGAGCTCTCGTTGAGCATCTTGGCGTACTTGAGGAACGCCCTCCTGATCGCGTGCCGGTCCACCGCGGTATGTGGCGGCGGTTGATGCGGCCCGTCGAGCCGCGGCTGCTTGGGATGCCTCGGGAAGCCCTCGTCGTGGTCAACGGGGTGTTTGCGCCTAGCCTCGTGCGGCAGCATCTGCACAGGCACAGGCATGGGCATCTGCGGAGGCGGCGCCTGATGCGGCGGCCAGAGGTCCGGGGCGGCGCGGGGGAGGAGGTGGTGCGGGAGGGGCGCCGGCTCGAAGGGGTAGTCAGGGGGCAGGGCGAAGTAGGTGCGGACGGTGCCGTCGGCGAGGAGCATGGTGCGGCGGTCGAGGTTGTGGAAGCCGTACGGCTGCGGGGGAGGAGTCTCCGCCGCTGGCGGCGGCTGAGCCTGCGACCGGAGCGCGGCCGCCGGCGACGCGGGGTTGCGGGCGTGTGGTGCTGGCACGGGAGGGGCCCCCGGATGGCGCCTGGAGTCCGCTGGGCGGGTGGGGGTCGGGGTGCGGGCGGAGGTGGATGGCGCGGCCTTGTCGCCGGCCGAGGCGGTGCCCGGTGGCGGAGGGCCCCAGCGAGATTTGCGGGCCGGCGCCTTGCCAGCGGGGGGCTTGCCTGCGGCGGAGGGCCGCGGTGGAGGAGGGTTAGGGTTCTTCATCGATTAGCTGGAGTGGAGAGTTGCGATCGCGATGGAAACTGTGTGGATTTTGGGGAAGTGCGGCTGGATTTAGATGGCGTCGGAGACGACACCAACGAACCCGTCGCGTGCGGGGTGATGACGAGGTTTGTCATGAAAGCGTATCCATAAGTTTACGCACATCAGCACTGCAAAAGGCGTACTTCCAGTCATGGTTTTTCCAACCGACCGGAGGCCGATTACCGCCGGCCTCCGGTAACGGTATACCGGACCGGTAGGACCGGTTACCGGTAAATACCGGTTGAATTCAAATTTGAATTCAAACTCCCCGTTCACCGGTAAGCCACCGGTTTACCGACCGGTAAGGACCGTTAACCGGTCGGTAAGACCGGTTTACCGGTCGGTAATCCAATAATGTCAAATTTTTTCAAATGAAAAATAAAAAATATTTTATGAAAATACTAAAAAAA